>JAQQZT010000036.1:8764799-8775710 GCA_030068275.1 Clarias platycephalus | reverse complement strand
TTGGATTTTTACAACATTATTGTTGAAATACACAGTCCTGAAAAAGGGGCGTTTCTTTTTTGCTGAGTATATATATATATTTGTGTTCATGCAATTTATACTATACAAATCAGAGTAAAACTGACTACAAAACTATACACTGGAAACTCCACTAGTAAAGTGGAAATTTGTCTCACTGTTTCATTAAAATGAGGGGAAAAAAAGATAAGGTAGACAAAAGATCCAACCTGGCTTGGTAAGTTTTAGATGTATACTGTGGAGTGTAAAAATATACACAGTAGACACTTTATTAGGTGTACCTACCTTGTAACTATGTTTATTGGCTATTAACTCTGATAATCGCGGGTCACTAATACAGTATATCAGTTTCAGGTGTATATAAAATTTTATGCACGGGTAAACTGTAAGTGACACTGTGATCTTGAATGTGGATGTACGGAGACAATAATACACGGTAGATCACTATTCCTCTGTGGGCTCAACCCAATAGTCATGCTTGTTACACTTGTAACAATGGCAAACTCATTGCTAGCTCACTGTCACTGTTTTCTTGAGAATGGCCAATTTCCTCAATAATATCTGGCTACCTTTTGTTGGTTTCTTTCCGGTCATGGAGAGGGTCTGATGAATTGTTCCTCGCCGCACAAAAGATTTGTATACCTACAATATGCATTCACATTATGGTCACACATGACAAAGTCATTGACTGTACAGGTACAAGGTTTGTATACTTAATAACATGGCCACTAAGTGTAAGAGTGAAGCATTAGTAGTAAATCACGGTTATAAATTGTGACAAAGAAAGACATTTCCTATGCAGTTACATGATCTAAAACTGTAGCTTGATCATTTCATTTAAGTAGAGCACAGAGCTCTCTCAAGAGCCAAACCTCAGATTAGATATGTAGAAACTGATAAAACATCAAAGGAAGCAAAGTAATGTTAGAAATCATATAGACAAAAGCATGTAGTGTAACTACATACTGTAACAGTGAATCAAATATTTGGTATTAAGAATTCTCTTTAATTATTTATTAATTTTTTTGGAAATGGAGAAAATATCTTACCAGCCACTGATGAGGAGAAAGATTGAGGCCTTTCAGTGCTGGGCATCTGGAGAAGAGAGAAGTCTGGACTTATAAAGAAAAGAAGAAAAGACGGACAAAAGAAAAGACAAAGGAAAGAAAAATAGAGAGAGGTGGAGAATAACTTATGAATATAACAGACTTACCTTATGCCTCGGAAGAGGCACAGGCTGTGTTGGTTCATGAACATCTATAGGTGAAAAAGGAAGCAATAAGATGTGTGATTATGTAGTTAATTTTTTTAATTATGCGTTATTTAGCCATTTATTGAAGCAAGAAGTTTGCTGAAAAAGAAAAAAAAACTTAGATCTGGGCCTGTATTTACTAGATTTAAGTGTTGGAAAAGGACATCACTCTGATATCACACCGAAGCATCCAAAAAACTTTTAGTTTTGGTCCCACTTTTAGGAGTAGGAGTAAGAGCTATTTATGAACATTCTCAAAATAGGAAGTCACTCCTATTGCCACCAAAATATAGGAATAGCTCCGGAGGTGTCCTAAGCGGTTGAGAGCTGTGAGGAAATGGTGTTCAGAGCAGAGATGTGCATGGAGGAGAAATGTTTTGGTAACTAAACAATGATCATAGTTGTGTCAGATCATTTTGTGACAGATCTTAAGAAGTATGCACCTTGTCCATCAATGAATATTTTCTATGCTGTCTCTGCAGGAACTAAGGTGATTGCTATTTTACATTTTTAGCAAAAGTGAGGACGCTTCTATAAATAGAGGAAAATAGAGGACCATTTGTGCATCAGGCACATCAGTGTTGTTGGGATTTTTAAAGCATTGTATTTATACTGGAAAGGATAAAGACACACATTGTGTGATCTTAATTGTATCTGTAACACTCTTCCACTGTGAGCTTGGGTGGGAGATCCAGAATCCCAACCCATCAGTTGTATTAAGATGTTTAGATAGCTAGTCTTCAGTGCTTGCATGATACACTGATGCACACTGTAAGACACTGATAAAGGCCCGTTACCAGTGCCACTGCTGTGTGTAGAATAAAAACTAGAATAGAATAGAACTATAGAAAATATAACAGGTGCAGAACAAATGAGACAAGTGTTATAATATTAAAGAGACATAAGATGAGAAAGATTTTTTAAAATCATGCAGTCTATGATAAATTCACAGATGTTCAAGAAATCAGTCATTCAAAAGCTATTGTAATTCTCATTACCTTGAATTATCTTCTGGGTAGGAGGAGGTGCTGTGTGTCTGAGGACAGAGACCGGTTTGCTCTGAGTCACACTGTGCAGATCTAGAGAGTGAAGCATATCACAGTGAATCAGTTTTGATTCATATTGTTTCCCTTAATATTTGGTTATAAAGGATAAACCCTACCAGGCACCGAGGGGGGAAAAGCTTGAGGACCTTCAGTGATTGGCTCCTGTAGGAGAGAGAAGTCTGTATTTGCAAAGGCAAGAGGAAGGACCTTATAGACTGAGGAAAAATATATTACTGCATGGTATAGACTTACCTCAGGCATCAGAATGATCTCAGACTTTGGAGGTTCATCTGTGTCTAAGGGTAAGAAAAAAGAGCAAGTTGTGTCTTTAGGCAGTTTCTGCATTATGTGTTTGCGGCACAATGAACTCCGGGTGCACTAAAGCAGCACATTTATGTTACAAATTTTTATCTAGGATGGGTTTTTAAGGTTTTATTTCTATTTATTTTGCATTTTGTTCGCCCGGTATTAGATATTGACAGTAAGTATGCAGAACTCATACAGTACATGGAAAAAAAGAGACGACTTTTAATAACGCCATTATTTCCTGTTCAGTCATTCCCACAGGTGTAAACGTTGGTTTCATCAGAAGATGAGTAATAGTGTTAGACTGATTGATAATGTGTGTATTTTGTACTATTTTTAAGAATCAGAGCATCCTTGTCCCTTAATCTAATCAAATACCAATGCTAACTCACTCATTGTCTATACCACTTTATCCTGTATACAGGGTCGCAGGGGCTCTTGAACCAATCGCAGTAGACTTAGGGCACGAGGTGGGGTAAATCTTGGATGGTGTGCCAATCCACTGCAGGGCACAAACACACATACACACATTCACATGCTCATTCACACACTATGGGCAACTCAGGAGCACTTAATCTGCAAGTCTTTTCTGTGGAAGAAAACAGGAGTACCCTGAGGAAATCCACCAAGCATGGGGAGAACATGCAAATTCCATGCACTCATACTCAAGATGGGAATTGAACCCAGTCCCTGGAGGGGCAAGGTGATAGTACTAACCACTAAGCCACTGTGCTGCAACTTTATTTTTCTCATAAACTCTTCTTTTCACTGTCTGGTTAATAATCACACTTTGATAATGTTTTACTGAAATAATGTATAAATTGTTAAAAGTACAAACAGCCTGATTAATTGAACTATATATTAAATGGATGAAAATACAGTAAATTCACTGACTGTATTTATACAATCTTAACTCTGGCACTCTTAGCTAAATGCCCTGCATGCGTATTAGTTTGGATTGGATTGCTTAATGCATTTACATTTAACCAATGTTTACACATCTTGCATGATATTGCATTGTAGATAATAAACTTCTGGATGACTTTTCTAAAAGATTAAAGATAATCGCCTCCTTCTTTTTTCCTATGAAACACTATTGGACATTATTGTTTCTGTGATGCCACTATCAAGTTACTGGGAGTGCAGGAACACCAGACCAGATCAAACTGGTTCATTTTAACCCCTTATATTGTATACATTACACTATACAGTACTTTATGCACATAGTGCATTGCAATGGATAAGCACCCTTATCCAGAGTGTACCCTGCCTAGTGCCCTGAGATAGGCTCCAGGCCCCCCCACAACCCTGAATACAAGATAAAGCGGTACAGATGATGAGCGAGTAAGTGAGTGAGTGCATACTTTATTAGCACTTTACAACCCTGTAGCCACCTTTATTGGATATTTTTGCAGGAAAACCTGCCCAGTGTATATTGTAACTATACAATTGTGTAGTAGTCTGGATGCATAAACAAAAGAACACTCCGTCACTTAAAGTACTGTGCAAAAGTCTTAGGCACATGCAAATAACTGCTGTACAGCAAGGATGTCTTCAAAAAAAAGTTTCTATGTTCAAGTCATTTGTGTGATCATCCTTTGCTTAAAGTATAGTCTCATGCAGTTTTATAAGGAAATTAGCTGTTTAGTTTTACTGAACATTCTGCAGAACCAGCCACAGTCTGTCTGAGGACTTTGTTGTACCCGCTTCTTCTTTAATGTATGCAGAAGCTTTTTTTTCTTTTTTCTTTTTGCTGGAACACTAATGTTTGGAAATCAGAAATGTTCTTTTCAAATAAACATGTATAACAAAGTTTGTACGAAAAAGACACAGGGTGCCAACGACTTTAGCACAGTACTGTATGGCAAGAACCCATAAATATATTGTATCAAAACCACATAACCACAGAATAATAATAATAATAATAATAATAATAATAATAATAATAATAATCATCATCATCATCATCATCATCATTTACATTCTTAACAATGACACAAATACTGACATTGCTATGAAACTATTTATCAACCATCACCCATTGATCTATCAATCGAAAGTACCAGCATTGGGCTACCTATCAGAAGAGTAGACCATTAGTGTATTAGCTGATTGTCTACTTGCACATTAAACTGGTTGTTTTTATTTTTTTAATCAGGTGATCTATGAGAAAATCACAGGTCATCAGCAAATCAGTAATAAAAACAATAGTATTTTTATTACTTTGAATGATCCTCTGTGTAGGAGGGGGTGCTCGGGGTCTGAAGAGGGAAGCTGGTCTGCTTTGAATCGTGCTGGATAGAACTGTAGAGTGGAGCAGATTGTAATGCTTTAGATATTTGATAAACATTACTGTTACTTTTAATGTGTTACAAATGGAGAAAAGATCTTACCAGGCACTGACGGCGGGAAAGTTTGAGGGCTTTCAGTGACGGGCTTCTGTAGAAGAAAGAGGTCTAGAGTTACAAAGAAAGACGGAGAAAAGGCCAGAGAAAAGAAACATAGAGAAAGGTGGAAAATAGCTTATTGCATATGACAGACTTACCTCAGGCCTCTGGAGGTTCTCAAGCTTCTGTGGTTTATAAACATCTCTATCTTTTGCTGGGAATTGAGAACAAAGTGTATGTTTGAATTTATTTGACTCAATGGGGTCAGTGACAGTAACATCATAATGTGTAATGGAAATAAAAAGATGGTTTCAGAAGTCTGATATATTTAAAACAAAGAAAGTAAATGTTTTATTCATTAAACTTCTTTAATATTTAATATTCAGGATTCTGCACTTTGTGAAGGTTCCTAGTTAAATGTAAGCAAGTTTATGTGATATTGGCCATGTCATCTTCTTTGTCCAAAAGCTCAGATTTGACTCACGCTTAATCTCTTGAAGCATGTGTTTAGTTGGATTTGATCTAAAATTAATCATAAAGTCTGTTATACTTATGGCGTCCATGCCAGTCAGACATTTGGCTAGACCATATGGTATTTATACTGTGAAAATTATGAAACTACAAAATAGAAACCAGGAAAAGGGAAATTTGTCTCCCTGTTCCATCTGTTTACAATCAGAAATCAAAAGCTGTTTGAATCTGTGCTAAAAAATAAAAAAATCAATCTTGGACCTGGATAAAGAAGGGATTTTTTTCTGGCAATTCTGAACAATGCTGCTTTCATATTTACATCCCCCTCAACCCATAATTTTTCGGAAGGTCCAGATGAAAGACATTGTCTAAACAATTATTTTTCTGAACCAAAACCATCTCAGTTGAACTGTCACTAAAGAATCTGTCAGTCAGAAATAAGGAGTGAAAATAAAGAATAATGCGCAGGATGTAAGGTATTATAAATTCATAATTTAGGAATGGGGTGTAAAATTTGATCTATAAGGATGAACATCCCATCAAGCACTGCTAAATCAGGAGTGAAGAATTGGAAGCTGGAGCACACCACCCAATCAGTACTAAAATATTGGAAAATAGAGCCACCATATAAATTCTTTCTATTTTGTCCCTCATGACACGGTCGGTCTTCACATTATTCCGCAAGTTTACTGAGAAAGATTGCAAAATGGCTGTAGTAAAGGTGAAGGTACAGTACTGGTCAAAAATTGGACATACCTTATAATTTAATGTTTTCTGTTTAGTGACTTGTTTTCTACATTCTGGAACAATACTTGAGATTTTTAAACTAATATAAAAATAACGCATTGCAACAGGTAGTTGTTATGTTTAAGACACAAAGGTTAGCGATTCTGGAAGAGCTTTGCAAGAACAGTATTGACAAGTGTGTTTGCAAAACCCATCAAGCACCATGATGAGTCATTATGAAGTCTTTACAGAGTATAAGTAGCAGACACATCTCAATATCAACTGTTCAAATGAGATTATTGCATATTTTGGATGCCTTCAGCATTGTTTTATAATGTGGAAAGAAATAAAAATCAGGGCCATGAATTTAGAAGATGTATTCAAACTTTTGACGAGTGCATGAATGTGAGAACAGAGGGTTTATGTATCAGGGCAACGAGACTTTCCTGTTTCCCAACATTTGTTTTCAGGTGTTCCAGAAAACAAAACTCTTCCCTGCTGCCTAGAGGAGGCTAGATTAGTTTGACATTTGGGTTACGTTGGCATACCTGGTTGTTGGAATGGTTACTTTAATATTTGTTAAGCTTACGTAAGAAAACATACTTTGGCTTTGCAAATGACCACTGTTATAAGCGATATACAAATAAAACTGAATTGTATTGAATTAAACATAAAATATCTGAACACCCCTCATAACATATAGATTTTTGTGATGTAAAAAATGTAATAAAATCAAGACCAATTATGTCAAGTTATGACCTTTTCACCTTTAATATGAGGCAACTAGCAAATTCAGGTGAGTATAAAAACAAAGTATATTACAAAGAAAAAGTAATGAACTTGGTTGCATACTCCTTAATGAAAAGTTTGTTACAGCACCTTTTGGCTTGTAATACAGCACTCTTTTTGGAAATGAGTAATTATTTTACTTTTACTTGCTTTAGAAAAATTCTCTAGCTGTATCAAGGGAAAAAAAGCTAGGGGATCTCCTGTGCACAGTCATTATTTATCCCATCAGCTTTGGATAGGATTTAGATCTGGGATCTGACTGGGTCGTTCCAAAACATTTATCTTTGTTGTCTGGAACCATTCCTTTACTGACTTGTGCTTTGGATCATTATTATACTTAAAGCCATGAAACCTCTAGAAAAGCCAGAGTTTAGCCAAAATACATTGACATTTGGATCCATGATTCCCTCTATCTATTGTGACTAGTGCCCCAGTGTCAGCGTAAAAGAAGCGGCCGCATAGCATGATGCTGCCATCACCTTGCTTCACAATAGGTGTTCTTTGGGTAATAAACTATCTTGTATCAAATATATTTTAAAATTAGGCCCCAAAATGTCTACCTTGACCTCATCAAATCATGACACATATTGCCACATATATTTTCACAGGAAAGTGCTTCCATCTATTCACCCCATCTATCAGCCCAGACAAATTAGAAGTATGAGAGATTGTTTCACATGTAGGGAGAAATCACTATTTGTCAAATATTCCTGCAGTACCTTTAATGTTCCTGTAGAGCTCACAATAGCTTCCCTAATAAGATGTCTTCTTGTTCATTCATGAATGTTTGAGGAATGTCCTGTTCTTAGTACTGTAATGTCACTCTGGTTCCCCATTTGATCTATTTGTTGATGATGAGTTTCACAGTGTCCCAAGGTACATCTCGTGTTGTGGAAAAGTATACCTGCTTTCTAAGTCCATTAAGACCATAGCTTCAGCAATTGAAATAAATAAATAAATAAATAAATAAATAAGATGTCAAGAAACTGCTTTTAATTTGGGGTTGATCACTTTATAGATGAGGTTGATTGCATGTGGTTGGTTAGTGTAAGCGATTTTTATTTAACAAATCTCTTACAGTAATATCACTGACAGTTAGTTTGTTCTCTGTTCTTTCATGTTTATTCCTTAAACATTTCTTTAAATTTACTTCTGTTCTTTTGGTTACTAAATCACATTAAAACCAACCATTTTTAGTCTTTTTTTCTCACTCTCTCACTCACTCACTCATTGTCTAAACTGCTTTATCCTGTATACAGGGTCACAGGGAGCCTGGAGCCTATCCCAGGAGATTTAAGGCACGAGGCAGGGTTCAACCCTGAACGAGTTGCAAATCCATCTCTGTCTGTTTTTTTCTACATTACAAAAACCTGTGTGGAGACTTTTTATATTCACTGTATACTGTATATGTATATGTATGGTACCTGCTTTTTAAAAATATATATCATTTTAAACCTTACAGATCATTGTGAATGTGTGGGAACATTCTCTGAAAAACCTCAAGTGTAACATTAGTTTAAGTCTACAGTAACTACAAAATTCATTCTTTGCATGGCTCAGCTCGACTCAGAGCACAGGGTCAGCCATGAAATCTGCCAGTGGAGCTGGGGCTTGAACCACCAACCTTCTGATCAGTAACCCAGATACTTACACTGAGCTACCACTGCCCCATTAATTACTTGAACTGCACATACTACATTTGTACATGTTCTAAATGAAAAAAAAAAAAAAAAACATATAAAGGAAAGAACTTATTTATCACGCGGTAAAACAAGTAATTTTTAATTACCTTCAGTTATCCCCTGTGTAGGAGGGGGTTCTGGGGTACTGATGGGGGGAGCTGGTCTGCTTTCAGTCACAATGTGTAGAACTGTAGAGAGAAATGTATCACAGTGAATCAGACATTTCATAAATATCAAAGTTTCTCTTAATACTCTTATGAATGGAGAACACATCTTACCAGGCACTGAGGGGGAAAACGTTTGAGGCTCTTCGGTGCTGGGTGGCTGTAGGAGACAGAAGTCTAGACTTACAAAGAAAGACAGAGAAGGGAGGAGAAGAGAAAACCAAAGAGAGAAAAAAATGATTATACATAACAGACTTACCTCAGGCTGGAAAAGATTCTCAGGCTCCAGCATTTTATCGGCATCCGTTTCTTTTGATGAAAATAGAGAACAGCATGGAATAGAGAAGGGCAAGTTATTTATTTTATTTCATTTTTATTAGTTGATTTTCATTTACATCTTATTTGAAGTCAGTGGCAGTTAAAGGCATTATAGTGTGTTGGCTTTCACAGGTGTTAATTGATTACCACATGTAAAAAAAAAAAAAAAATGTAAACAGTCTCTTACATATTCTTTTTGATACAGGTGTGGCCACGTTTCTCTATATCTTTTATAACCATAAAAGTTGTCGTTTACTGGCATTTTTAATTATTTAATTAATTGTTATTAATAAAGGTCTATGAATTGATTGGATCAGATTCTATGTAGATATTTTTTATAATAATTTATCATATTTAATTTATATTTAATATAATGCACATCCAAACAAATACATAATTTCATAAGAGGTAGAATATTATATTTGTTGTTGTTGTTGTTGTTGTTGTATCTTGTTAGAAACCAGCACTGGGATCCTATGGAGCCCAACAAAAACATTGTGTTGAAGTAGAAGGGTTTTACTTTATTGTGGGTTTAAATGAATAGTCAGGTAGGTCCTAACAGGACAAAGAAACCCTACATGCATTAACATGAACATGCAGATGCAGATATGTCAGGTAGAATGAAAATTATCATTATTTTTATAATGTGTAAATTTTACCACTACAAGAATATGGGAATAATGTCGCAAAAATGTAGAACTCTCAAAATGAGCATATTATTATTATTATTATTGGTCATAGAAACAACCATGTGTATCTGTGCTATTTCTATATCTTTGCCTATATGACCCCCCTTTTTGTTGATCGGTCATGTTTACATTTAGTTGTTTAAAATAAAATAAAATTCAGTTCATCATGTTGCCTAGCTGTGCTGAAAAAAGGATATGTCACTCCATGCTGCACAATCCTGAAAAAAATACCTTATAATGCTCAGATCTTTAAGGGCTACATAACATTACTTTGGTTAATTCTGGGTAAAATATAATTACATTCAGTGAAAATATGTACATTTTTGGAAGAAAATGTGAGTGGTGCTTGCCATGGCGAAACTCTGGCCTCTGGGCCTTTTGTAATGACTGTCTACATAATCAGTTGCTAAGGTGCTCTAAGGTGGTTGCTAGGGCATGGCTTGATAGCTTCAAAATGATCCTAAGTAATTGGTTGGCTGAGTAAAATGAGCCCATCCCCATTTGTCTATGACAATGTGATCCACAATTAGGTTCAGTTTCAAAGTTCCTATGGAAGTTACCGTAGCAGGGAATGCAACTTTGAGCACCTTCACCATAATATGTCAATGGGAAAATTCTCCATCTTATGCTCCAGGCGTACAACTTATAGCATACTGTGGGGCATGTTCTGACACAGCTTGCAAGCCTCTTCAAATGTGGCAAGTTTCATATTTCTATAAAATTCTTGCTCTGTGCTAAAATTCGTCAAAGTTGGTCTTAATGTTAAGTCTATTGGATTTTTTGGACGTGGCAATTTACCTCCCACCCCTTAGAAAAGACATACATTAGCAACACATTTCCGTATAAGCCGCACAATTTGATACCTTTTTCATGGGTCTACGACAAATGGTATAGGACAAACAACTAGTAAAAAAAAAAAAAAAAAAAAAAAAGATAATATAAGATATTACACTAATTATGAAGTAGTGTGATATGCAGGCTGATATTTACGGTGGCCCTGAAGTGCAAAACAAATTAACAAAACTGAAAACAAAATAACAAAACCCAAAACAAAATAACAAAT
>JAQQZT010000036.1:8745809-8760806 GCA_030068275.1 Clarias platycephalus | reverse complement strand
TATTTTATTTTTTATTTTTTTTCCCCAGAGGTTAACTTTATTCTTTATTATAACTTTATTAGCTATTTCTTTTATCCTGGGATAAAATGTAGAATGATATTTAGATTCCACCTGGATAAAAAATAGAAATCATTATGACAACTAGAGATCAGGATTGCTGGACTAAGCATAGCAAAAGCAGACAGACCTACGGCCCCAAATAGATAAACACACGACAGGTACTGGGTCATTCTTAGAGTGCACTTTGTGCCTTAGGCAAGTGTGTAGGTGCAAGTGCATCACAAATATTAAATTAGCTTCTCTTCTGGCCCAGCACAGTACCTCTGGCTCAGCACTACATTACTGCAAGCAAAGACCTTCTGTTATACCTGGACATGCTACATGTTCACCTCCACCTCTATAATGACATTTCGGGATGTTTAGTGTAGAAACAAATTTGCTCTGCGACTCTCGTTTTATTTAAATAAGTTCTTAGTTGAGAAAGGAGACTTGTAGCGCATCACCATCTGCATCTTATTGCAGGTTCATTTTGGCTTTGATGGAAGAGACTTCTACAGGAATGATAGCTTTCAGACAGAAAATCAGAATCAGTGACACAAGAAATGGAAGTTCTCCATGATTTCTGCATGTTGTCATCATTTGGATTAAGATTCTGGGTATGTGAGGGGGAATAGCATATGTTTTAACTTATTTTAATAGTTAAGAAATCGTTCCGAATTACTTTCTCCTCTGTGGTTCTCATCTTGGAAAAGACCACTCCCACAAGCACATGATTTTTATTATCATACTCAATTGGAAAACTATCTTCTTAAAGATATAGTGGCAATTATTTCCTTTTTGCTATTTTTGTATTTATGAGGCCTGCAAGTGAAGAGTCTCAATTTCCTGAAACAGTGCCATTTAGCCAAGGCCTAGTCTTAATCTACGGCTGGAAATTCGCCTGTCAAGCTTAGGTCAGTTTCAACAAGGCGGGATACATGTTGTCAAGATCCAACAATGATTAGGTAATGGTGTACTCCAAAAGGAATTGCACCAGGATTATGTACAATTGCGCAGGATACAAGACTGTTCAAATGGAAAGAAAGCTGAAAAGAAAGCAGGACCAATGGAAAAATACACCATAGCTTAGTTTTTAGACCAGACTGTTTTGGTTGAAGCTGATGGCCATCTCCTCACACTTCAGCACCTCTTCCAAAGAAACACTCCATAAATAGCTATTTCAGTTATTGATAACTGGTGAGAACTGAAGGGGCGTCCAAAAGAAATCAGTTCCATTTTGCACTAACATAACTAATAACCAAATGGACACTAATAATAACATAATGTTATGTTCATAAGTCTTTTGTTTTGAACATGCTTCATAAACAATCTGATGAGGCAAATTTATTTCATTTAATGGCATGCATGTTTCCTCTGCATGCTGGAGTCAGTTAAGCACAAGAGACAAAAACTGGGCCAAACAAAGCAAATAAAAGAACAGAGTGCATGAGTTCATTGACAAATTCTGAGCTATTAGGTTCTGATCTGCATGAAGCCATAAATAATATTGTTACAAGCAATTTGTGTTTGTTGAGTTTGTTTATAAAATCAAACACATTCTTGCATCCAAAATTCGATTTACCAGAATTAATAGTACTTTCAGGCAACATGTGCTTTTGTTGCTTCTCACCTGTTTTATTGTGATCCTGGGTAAAGCACCAAATCATAAAGCTGCAGCTCTTTTAACATATTTAAAATCCTAGTCTCTTTTCCATAGCTGAGTACAGTTGTAGCTAACAGTAAACAACACAGTGTACTGTACCTCTGGATGCACAGGTGAGGTTGGGGAGCAGGACCTCGCTGAGGATGAGGAGGAGCAGGAAGCCTGGCATGCTGTTCCCTTCATTCAGTGGGTCACTAAAGCTCAGGGCTGTCCACAGTCGTCCACTCTGATTCCTCTGCACTAAACGTCTGCTCAGCTCTAAGGCTCGTCTTACACCCGCTTTTAGCTCAGTGTTCACACATGTGCCTGCGAATAAGCATATACATGTGCGTCTTGGAAAGGACTGTGCATATTATGGCTGGGTTCTGAAAGGTTTTGCTTGTGACCAGACCATCTCTAGTGGACAAGCTTGGGGGAGGTAACCTCTGATGTCACACATGTTGTCAAAGTTATATGTGATATGATTCTCTCCCTCTCTCTCTCTCTCTCTCTCTCTCTCTCTCTCTCTCTCTCTCTCCTACACACAGAGGAACACAGACACACCCACATCCTCTCTCTCTCTATCAGTCCATTCTGTACACTTCCCACAGACTGCTATAATTTTTTTACACCCCATTTGGAACCCATTTTGCGAGCCTTGAGTGCTGTAAAATCTATTGAACATTTATTGTATCTTTAAAATACAAACATACAATAAATGTTCAATAGATTTTACATGACAGGAAATCAACAGTACAATAACTTTTCTTTACAGAGTTTCTCACTGTACTGTAGCAGCATTTGTTCTCACCATTTGACATAAGGGAATATTTCTGCTTTGGTTCTGGCCCTGACGTACAGTAGGTGAGCTGACAACATACAGTCATCGTCAATAACCACTTTATCTATAGTCACCAATTCAACAACTCAGCCATGTGTTCGGGATGCCACCCTGATCATTTACTATTTACTGTATATATTTCAATTATTTACAGTAGTGAAGCTTTTTTTATGACCACTGACAGGTCAAGTGAATGACATTGATAATCTGATTACAATGGCACCTGGATTACACAGTGGGTGGGTGGTATTAGGCAGCATGGGAACATTTTGTCCCTGAAGTTGATGTGTTGGAAGCAGAAAAAAATGGGCAAGTGTAAGTATATAAGTGACTTTGAAAAAAGCCCAAGTTATGATGTGTAGCCGACTGGGCCAGGGCAAATCCAAAACTGTAGCCCTTCCTGGTCTGCAGTGGTCAGGGTCTACCAAAATTGGTCCAAGTGGAAAAAAAAAACAGTCAACCGACAAAAGGGTCATGGGCAGTCAAATGCCATTGATACACATGGGTTGCTAAGGCTGACCTGTGTAGTCCAATCCAATAGAAGAGCTACTGTAGATCAAATTGTTGTAAACGTTAATGCTGGTTCCAACAGAAGGATGTTGGAACACAGTGCATCACAGTTTTGGGTGTATGGTGCTGTGTAGCTGCAGAATGGTCTGTGTGCCCATGCTGACCTTTGTCTACCACTAAAAGTGCCTACAATGAGTATGTGAGCATCAGAACTGGACTAATGAGCAGTGGAAGAAGGTGGCCTGGTCAGGTAAATCACATTTTCTTTCACATCATAATGGACCTGCCAGTCATGTGGATGTTACTTTGACACATACCACCTGCATACATTTTTTGTAGACCAAATACGCCCCTACATGGAAATGGTATACCCTGATGGCAGTGACGTCTTTCAATAATTTAAAAAATTATTCAAACATGGTTTGAGGAGCACAACAAGTTTAAGGTGTTGACTCAGTTTCAAAATTCTCCAGATAATTGTGTGTCTGTGGGGTGTGCCTGAAAATCAATTCCAATCTGTGGAAGCCCCATCTCACAACTTACAGGATTTAATGGAACTGCTAATAACAGATACACAGTTACCAGATCACATCTTCACAGGTCTAATGGAGTCCATGCCTCGATGGGTCAGAGCCATTTTGGTGGCAAAATAGTACTTGCTGGACTTGGTGATCATTATGTTATGACTGATTATAGGATGACCTCAGAGTAAGGGAAAGGAAGAAAAAGCAGGGTGGGCAAGTGTGTGACTAATTGAATTGGTTACATAATTTTTATTAGCGCAATGTTGGCCAGTTAATTCTAACCAAATCAACACTAGTTAACCCTTTGACATCCTCACTAAGAGAAGCAAGGGATTTTTTTTCAAGATTCAAGATTCAAATTCAAAGAACTTTATTAATCCCAGAAGGAAATTGCTTATTCTTGGTTACTTGCTCACAGTTGTTATCCAGTAGAAAAGGAAAGAGTAATAAATAGGGAAGAAATAAAAATTAAATAAAATGCAATAAAAAATAATAATAATAAATAAATAAAATAAAAAAGATTCCAAAAACAGTAGGTACCATATTGCACACTAAACATTTTGAGTATCTGATTGCACACTAAACATAATTAAAAATACACATACTGTATTGCACATTGGAGGGGAAAAGGAAAGATTTTGCACAAATTATACAGGTATCTAATATATGTATGTAATATTGTATTGTTATCTGTAATATTGTATTACATAGTGTACTGGTATGTAATATTGTATTATTACAATATTAATACAGGTATGTAATATTGTCTTATTGTGTTATTGTTACTGACAGTGAATATACACATAGTGTACATGTTACAGAAAAGAGTGGTATAATTTTATGGCCGTATAGATCTCCTATAACACTCTGTGGAACACTTGGTGGTAATCAGTCTCTGGCTGAATTTGCTTCTCTGGTCTGGTCTGTATTCTTTATTTACTTAAAGCAGATCAAGTAAAATCCTATAATAATAATAATAATAATAATAATAATAATAATAATAATAATAATAAATAAAAATAAATAAACAAATAAAATATTATTTCATTTTATATAATAAAAATATATCATTATTTTTCATGATTACATGCACTTTATTTGTTTATTGTATTCTACAAAGCAATTGAAAGGCATAATGTTAAAGACACAGTGAGATCTAGCAACTTTTTTAGAATAGCATACCACAACTGAATGGTAGAGATGGCTCAATCAGGTTAACCTTGAGACCCAAATGTTTTTTCTCCAATCTACATTGTCTATATAACCGTGTAAAATCCCCATATGAAGACCTTTGGGTATTACTCGTTTGTTAAATTTCTTCTTTTAAAGACGTTGAAGATCAAAGTTATCAGGTGCTAATACACAGGAAGAGGAATAAGCATTCCTACACAGTCTACACAGTGATGTTGGAAATATTTTTTGGGAGGGGTTGCTGTTTTTCCAGGTGGGAAGTGGGCTAGTGACAACGTTTGACTTCAAATCCTGTACAACAATTTTTTGAAAAGACTGAAAAAACAAAATCTGCATAATTAAACATAAAAACTAAGTCTGGTGTCTTCAAAAACATTGTATTGGTAGTTTATACTATTGTATAAAAGCAATATAACACTCAAATTCATGGGGTTGCCAACGATAAGACAATAACACCACATGCTACATGCCTAAAAATATTAGGCTATATTATAATTTTTTTACAATAAGTATATATAAATATAAATTTAAATTTATATTAGGGATATGTTGGGCACAAGGCAAGGTACACACTGTGGAAGTACTCGGAGGAAACCCACCAAGCACCCAAGAGAACATGCAAACTCCCCATACACAGACTCGAGGCGGGAATCAAACCCTCGACTTTGGAGGTGCGAGGCCACTGTGCTAATCACTACGCTACTGTGCTGCCACTCTAAAAAAATGTTTATTACTTTACTTTTGTTTTTACTTATCAAATATCTCAGTGGTGGAATTATTCGTGAGCTGGAGCCAATCCCAGGACATAGGGCAGGGGCACCCTGAATGAGGTGCCAACCATCTTCAGTGCACACTCACTCATACACCCTATCATACACTGTTGAAAAATTTTAGTAATAATAATAATAATAATAATAATAATAATAATAATAATAATAATAAATAAAAATAAATAAATACAACAATTAGCTCACATTGCATGTCTTTGGACACTGGGAGAAACAGGAAGAAACCCATAAAGCATGTGGAGAACATTAAAACCCCACACACACAGACCACAGTCAAGTTTTAAACCCCAACCCCTGGAGTTATGAGGCAACACTGATAATTACAAAGGCACCAGCATCCATTAACTTGAATTTGTTTCTCAGATTATTATAACCACATATATATTACATATATACCTTACAGCCACATATATATTTTTATTTGTATACAGGCTAATGATTGACAAAGAAAATAATTAATGCTCACACAAGCATTATTATTATTAGCAGTAGTAGTTGTAGAACTGTAGTATTAATTATTATTATTATTGTTGTTGTTGTTCTTGTCGTTGTTGGTATTATTATTATTATTATTATTATTATTATTATTATTATTAATAATAATAATAATAATAATAATTATTATTATTATTATTATTATTATTATTATTATTATTATTATAGCAAAAACAAACAATAAAAACAACAATACTTAATTAGACAGAAGGAAATAAAGCATTTATGCCATTTGATCTGTTGCCTAGTGGAGGAATATTTCTCTCAGAACCACTCTTGAGTACTGGAATATGTCTGTTCCATAAGGGTGTGGTGATGACCTGACCATTCAATACATTCAGGTCATCAGTGAAGCAACCCCAGATCATAACACTACATCCAGAGGCTTGTACGGTAGTCACAATCCATGATGAGTGCATCGCTTCATGTGCTTCATTCTTACCTTGACACTCACATCGCACTGGGATATGCTCAATCTGGACTCCATGAAACTTAGTGTTCAAGTGATCTCCATTTATGATTTTTGATAGATCACATTTCTTCCACAAACTTGACAGTTCAGAACTGTCTTTTCAGGTTTTGATAATGTTTTTAAGTGTTCTTAGTAGTCTTCCTTGCTTGATGCAGCCTAATAATTTGACCTTTCTGAAATGGTAACTTTTTTGGCCATGCAGTGTATACCCAGGTGCATATTTGGGGGAATGTTCTAATGAAGTGTTTAACTTGCCGTTTTTTTCCCGGGGTGGAAACTGGCAGTTTAACACACCTTTCTCACCCACTTTTTTTTTTTTCTCTCAATGCATTTTACAGATGTTTTGTATTTGAGGTAAAAAAAAAAAATGTAAAAAAAAAATTACATTTTCTGAAGAAAATATGAGTGTTGCTTGCCATGGAAAAACTCTGGGCTTTTTATAATGACAGTCTACAGGATCAGTCTACCATAGCATGCAACTGTGAGCACTTCCTGTTTCAGTGGGGCGTACCTTCACCATAATATGTCAATGGGGCAAATTTGGGCACTTCTTGTGCCCCAGGGGTACAACTTATACCCGCTTGTGGGCTATGTTCTTTCTCTGACAAAATTCTTTCTCTGTGCTAGAATGCGTCAAATTTGATCTCAATGTTAAATCTATGGGATTTTTTGGGGCGGTAAATTGCGCCCTGTTGGGCCAATTCCCCCCCTCCCCCAGAGGTTCTAGAATAAGGCACACAATTTGACACCTCTTTCATGAGTCTACGACAAATGGTACAGAACTAGTTATGTGCCAAAGTTTGTACGAAAGAAGAATAAAAAATAGAATAGTTTGCTTCGCAAGCACCACTAATAATAGTATGTGTTACAATCATTACTTAAAATATATTACAGGCTCAGACATTCAACTTTCAGGAATTTCAGGAATTATAGAGACTTCCAGAAGCAGCATTAAGATGATCTTAACAGGTAAAGCAAGTGTTCGGTGCGATGCCCAAATTCCACTTAACAATGATCATTAATGCTTTTAAGAAACTCAGTCAAAGACGTTTTCTGACTGAGCTACAGTATAAGGACCGAAACTAGCGGCGGGCTGAATGGACCTACTGTTTGTAAAGAAATGCCAAGTCAAAAAAAGGCTAGCACATAAAGCTTACTGCAATCCATTTGTGAAAACAATTTAGAAATGTTTCTACACTTATTTCAGACCACAGCAGTAAAAAGTTCTTTTGTTCTTCATACTACACCATCACATCATTTGGCTCTTTCTGCCAAACATTCAATTTATTAGCTTATTTGTGATCTGTTTATTATACTATACTTCGAAGAGCCCATATTTTCCCAATTTCGTAGCTTAATAAGATGTTAAATAATGCATATTTCAAGCTGTTTTTAAAAAACCTAATTTAAATGAAACAATTCATTACCAACTAGCACATGTATAAAAAAAAGCTGACTATAAGTCTGGCTAAAGTACGGACATCCTCAGACTGCATCCTATAGACAATTTGATTTTAATCTGCTGTGACGTAATTTTTGTTATCATCTGGATTCTTATGTTCAGCATGAAGCAAAGATTTTTTTTCCATTGTTCTTTCTTCCGCCACACTTCTTTCCAGATCCTAGTTTATCATCTGCTCAAGGATTTCATCTTGCTCCCAATTATTTAATAACTTCCACTCATCAGGCAGGGTGTGCATGTATGTGTCTGTGTTAGTGTGTGTGTGTGCGTGTGTGTTTGAGTCTGAGAGAGAAAGACAACGTGGCAGATGAACTAATGAAAGAATCTACAAAAACACAAGCACTCATCAGAGCAGTCACTATTAATTTAAAAGATACAGACCGTACCTACACATACAATATCCCGGGATGAAAATCCCACTAGAGACACCTGATGTCCAGCTGCACTTACGTATGCTTTAATATCACTGCTCCAGGGAGATTTATGTGTGTTTGTCTCTTTCTGAGTGATAAACCAACACAATGCATTTAAGTGATCTGAATTCCATGACAATTTACACAGTGTCTTCACCTCAGCAAAACTCAGGTCACGTTAAAATATATGAGGAATCCAGGGTCCTGGACTCACTTACAGGAGAGAAGCTGGAGGGTAGAGTAATATTTTGCATGTGGTGTTCAGTGTAAGGGTTCATGCATTACCTCATGCCAAAGCAATACTTATGTAGAACGCCAGATTCAGTGTTTTCCAAAAAAAAATTAAAATAAAAAAATGCTGGATGGAATAAGTGATCTCTTGACATCAGCTTCTCCAGTTTGGGTCACAGGAGCCAACTAATACAGGGTAGTTAATATTGAAATTACGTATATTGATAATGAGCATAAATTAATTTTGGGTAACCACAACGACATATTTATTTTTATGTGTTTGTTGCTGTAAATACACTGAGAAATAATATGCAATTCCATTTAAGGGCAATATTAAATACACCTAAAGGACATCAGCAACACTGCATATCTTAAGGTTGGAATAGAGGAGACTTTGTTAGCAAACTGTGGACATTTTTTTTTATATACTGTATGAGAAAACATCTGATCAGATTTGCATAAGGGGTAACTCATAATAACAGATATAATACTTAAATAAGCAATATTACATGATAAATTTGAAACATGGTCTTCAGTCTGCATTCTCTATCCCTCCATTTTTTTAAAAATTGTTGTTTGTTTTTCAGGTTTAAAGACAAGTCTTTTTGTGTTTAAATCCTTACTTAAGAAAATTCTAACAACTCGTAATAATCTGAATCCGCGCCTAGAACATTTCCCCAAGTACAGTACAGTGCATAAACATTCTCCAAATACAATTTCCGCTTATAAATATTCATGTACTCAGATCACCAACATTACAGCCACTAGCACATGAAGTCAGAAAGTGTGAGCATGTGTCCACATTGACAGAATGATGACTTGACTACCATGTTATTTACCCACTAGTGTAAGTACCTCTTGTAATGTAATCCATAAATAAAGTAATGTAATCCATTATACTATTATTTCAGGTTGAAGCCCATGTACACGTCTGCTCGAAACAAAGATGAACCCCCTAATTAAAAAAAAAAAAAAAAGTAAATTCACAAAATCTCTTTGGTGTGACAACATTACAAGGAATTCGTTTTCACTGGATTGTGGCTAAAGATTCGGAAATTGTACAAAATTTATCTAATTCAAGATTTTGAATCTACTGTCAATCTCATTACAATCAATGGGAGAGAGAGGATAAAGAATAGTTAATGCTAGTGTGTTTACGCCACACTAGCATAAGTTGCACTTCTTTCATTGTCAGCCAGATACACTGTTCAGTACTCAGAGAGTGAATCACAGATTAGAAATCAAAAAAGTAGATCAGGTCAAGATTAAGTTTTGTCCTAAAACCACTCCAGGGTGTTAAAATTCACTTATATCACTTCAGCACTGTTATTTTAGAGGTGAAAATATTAAGTAATTCCAGTAAAATATTCAGTTTAGATTTTCTAATTAATATCTATTGGGGCAGGTGTTTGTTTACATTGAGCAAGTAGCTTATTAGTAACTTATTTTAAAGCAGATTATTAAATCCAGCACATAACTTCTCATAACTTCACTCCTACTCAACATTTTGATTTCATTCATGGCGCAGATGTAACTGTAACTGTCTGGACATACAGACAGACAGACAGACAGACAGACAAACATTTTCTGAGATTGGTTTTGGGTCCTCTAATGTACAGTATGAAACAGAGAACATTGAAAAAAACAAGTTCTGATCAATGTACAGACAAATCCTTTCTTTTATTTTTATAGTAGTGCATCCCAACTAGATGGTGCGCCAGACCAGACCAGACTGACTGAAATAGATTTCAGGTGCTTAACCCAACTGGCACATACAGTAACTGCTCATAACTTCACTTCTACTCAGCATCTTGATTTCATTTATGGCACAGGTTTAACTTCAGGCAAATATTTGTGTATTCCAAAGGTATCATTATTCCTTTGTCCAGCCTGCTTTGCAAGATGCTGTGACAAAATCTGGATGGACGGACGGACGGACAGACAGACTGATTTTTTTTCTGAGACAGGTTTTGGGTTCTCCATTCTTTGAAACCTAAAGATCTCATTGAAACTGAGTGAGTTCTGAACAATGTACAGACAAAACCTTTCTTTTATTTATATAGATGACTAAACAACAACTATCAGCTGCTGTTCACATAGAAAGTATCCCACTGTAACACTAAGATAATTGAGTCGTCATCTCCTTATTTCGCTCAGACACTCTTTTTCCTGCACAGATCTCAGCATGTTAAACAACCACCTCGTCATGAATGGCAACCCATCAGTGGAAACTACATTTCAACAGGACTGAGCTCATGATCTCCCAGTCTCAAATTTCACTTGATCTCATTGGCCACATAACTCAGTCTGGAGATCCTCTTGAACACATATGCGATTCTTGCCTCACATCACAACCCGGCTTGGCCATGAAGGGTTCTTCGGCAGAAAAATCTAAAAGCCCTGGCCATTTCCATATTTCCCTAGCCATATCCACCAACATATTTTTACAACCTCCCCATGTTATCCCATCCTGGCCTGCTGATACATTCCCTGCAGTGGATTCCTTTACCTGCCCACATCAGATATTGTTTTGATGCTTGCGTACAAAGCCAAAAAGTGCTCAGAGCCAACCTCCTACAAATCACTTTGCCAAACTTTTCTTCAATTTTTGGAGCATCCAGTACTGCTCAAAAGTACATACCAACTCTCAGGGCACAAGAATAACCCGCGTCAAGTCTCTTCTCTGTTCTGGCATCGAGGTGGTCTAATGAACATCCTCTGGCTGTCCAAACAACTTAATGACTGGTCTTCAACTAAACTCTTTACCAAACACTTCATCATTCTTAGCACAAGGATGTGTTTTTGATAGAGACTCAAAAGCTCTTCTGTATGAGGGCACGTGCTAAATTATTAAAATGTAAATGTTATGAACCACATGCCACAATCGACACATTGCCAAGTAATATTTGGACCAGAAACAAAAAGGATAATAGTTGCACTTTCATCTATGATCATCACATTCCTCCTCTCTAAGTAATGTTTACCACATAAACACATAACAGATGCTACAGTAAAGTGACAACTGCAGTTGTAAAATCCTTATTAATAAAATATCAGCACATAAAGCTTAAATCCTTTGCACATCATTCCCACACTGTCTGTGTCATAACAAACGTTTCACATCATTATGAGAGAGAATAAAGAATAACAGTGGGTTGTTATGCCTTAAAACCTCCATCATGTGAATCCAACTTAATTCCCTGCGTGGTACAGAAGCTCCTCACCATACATCTTTTTTTTTTTATAGGCAACATATTTATGTCTGTATGCTAATTACGGTATCAACATTTCTATGCTGGTTCCAGCTCTGATACAGTTTCAAGCATGATGACATACATCTTTTTGTGACTGTGTGGGAAACAGGGATGTTTTCTTCCATTCTTTTGTCAGCGAACCATACATCATCCCTCATTGTTTGTTTGTCACGATGGTCTCTAAGGCAGATGTTTGAGCACTTGATGTTTGGCAGTGATGTGCAGCTCCGAGCACAGCATCAAAGGAAGTGCAGACAGGCTGCCTGAGCTCCTCTCCAGCACACAACTGATCACTGGAGGCTCTCCAGGGTATAACAACGTCTCCTACTTTGCCTAAGAAAACATCCTGATTAAATAAATAAAAAAAATCCAAATAAAATTTCCTTATCTCGATTTCTTTTTTTTTTTTTTTCTTTACACAATAGTGAATCTAAAATATGCTTAGAGCTAGCACAAGGCACCTTGATTGTTGCAAGTTCTGCATGTCTCTGGAACTATACTTTAGGGATGAGCACCATTCTTGCAAAAAAACATTCCATAATTTTTTCTTCGGATGATGCTGTAAAGTACTGGCTAACATGCTGCCTAAAGATCCCCCACCAAAAGATCAGGTGTCCACTTGGATTGACTTTTGGTGACTGTAAAATCTGTGCCATATGATTTACAACTTTTTCATCACCATGAAACCATTTAGCAATAGAAAAAGTTCTTAGGATAAAGTATAAAAGATAGGATATCTGTCAGAAGAACTTTGCATTGATTTGCATTGACACTTTAAAAAAAAAAACTTTTTGCGTGGTGCACATTTAGATCTTCTTCTTCTCCTGTTTCAACTAATCAACTAATAAACTGCGCTTCCTGAGTGGGAAGTGGGAGTGGTTGGAGCAGGGAAAACACTTCATTGTGCAGGACAGAGGATACTACCAAGACCTGTGTTGGGACCTGTGATCTAAAGGGACAGCATTACATGTGTGAGTGAGTTGGAACTGAAGGTTCATGCTGCAGCTGCGGTTGGCTCAGATGAGCGCACTGTGGACTGAATGCACATGTTCATTTCACAGGATATACACATACACATGTGCTAACTATAAAGCTTATGTGATCAATCCTACTTTATGTAAGTCGAATACAAAATTTTTTTTTACTCAGTATAAAACAACTGAATTGGCTCATCAAACCACAACCCGACCGACTGTAACTCTGCATAGATGCAGTACTCCATCAGAGCAAAAAATACATCTGCTATGAATGGCTTTTCATTTGAAATTATCATTAGTATAAATTTGTGTCTGTGTGACCATCCAACATCCAAGATGATCGAATATGAGGAATAGATGCAGCTGTCTGCATTTTGTGCCAGGATGGATAGGATGGTGATGAATGCTGCCAAACGCTGCGGTAAATCAAAAACTATGCCAAAAATGTTAAAGAGAAGGCTTTGGCTGAGAACAGAGGACTGCTACATCACACAAACTGACCCTCAAGTAAATTGCAAGCAGATTTATCACTTACTCATAGAGAAACTCCAGGAAACCCCTCATTCTCATTAGAAATAATCAGACTCCTCTCCTGTTCACTGTGGTTACGGTTATTTCTCATAAGGTCTTTGGTTCCATCAGACCTCTGAAGCTGCCATATGCAAGTTAGGTCTGTGCAATCTCACTAAGCTCATGGTAAACCTCAGGACCAGATGGCCACTCTCTTACAGGAACATTGCAAAATGAAAGCAAAAGTACAACTTGAAATTATTAACATTTTACGATTTTACATTAAGCATACATTGCATAACAAAAACCAGGCATGAACATAAACGTGCAAACACAATATTAAACTGATAGTAATCTCATTAAAGCTGGTTAAAATAAAAAAAAATTAACATACATGTACTGACCCCTAGAGTTTGTGTGGAAAATTGGACAATAGAAATGTATGATGTTCTTTAGTTTAGCTTTTCCCTGTGTCCATGAATGTTTTCAAAGGTATTAAATAAATAATGTATTAGAGAAAACAGGCTATATCTTCCTGAAACATTTGCATTCATGCGACCAGTGTTGTTTTAAACAAGGTACCTTAGACAGATTTGTGTGCAATAAATACTGCCTGATCAAAAAGAAAGAAAGAAAGAGAGAGAGAAAGAAAGAAAGAAGTCACACATTCTAGGATTTTGTTCAGCATTGAGTAAACAAATGCAATGTGGTCCCTAGTCCATGTGTAAAAATTATTCCCCATGCCTCCAAAATCACACTTTCACAATTTGAGTTCTGGAATATACTCCTGCCATCAGCGAAGAAAAACTCCATAGATCTTATAACCTGGTCATTCAGTACTGTACATGTACTGTAGGACAAGACAATGACGAGACGTCATGGATATCAATAAACAGCGACAGTGACGAAATCAGCATGCAATGTTGTTGACGAAAAAAGACAAGACTAAAATGTGGTTTAAAAACTAATAGAACCATGTGTCTTTATTTTATTTTAACATTTAATCTACCAATACAGTATTCATTCATTATGGCATGAGCAGCAGTGTTTCCCAGGTTATGGTGCGCAGCATATCAGGAGTAGTTTTCATGCATAATGATGGGATGTTACAAGCTTAGTCCTCTTTAACTCTTCGTCATCACAAGAATATTATTCGGGCGAGAGAAAAGAAGATATTTGGGCACATTTTCTGTATATTAAATCAGAGAAAAAAAGCTGCTGGAAAAATACCACAAACCATAAGAGAAACATCAAGGCATACCATAAAAATCTCAAGGTAGTTTTACAGCCTCTTTGTGGTAATAATGTTTTGTTATACAGTATTTTTTTTATTTTTTTTATTTTTTTTATTTTATTTTATAGCTAAACCGTTGCCAAACCCATTAATGCTAATACGTAGGCTAGCAAATGATCGTGACCCATAGGAGCTAGCCTTACAGCAGTCCAAGTGTGTAAATTCATATTAAAAAAAAACAAAGTTTCAAAACAATGTATTATCCATACTGCGCCTATTGATTTGCAGTTGAAAAAAAAAAAAAAAAAAAAGGATGCAGGGCATCCAGCAGTTGTTGTGATGGTTAAAAATAAATATAATTAGCTGAAAACATCAGATGAAAAGATGCATTTTAAATGTTAAGATAATTATTTT
>JAQQZT010000036.1:8714669-8726899 GCA_030068275.1 Clarias platycephalus | reverse complement strand
TGTACTTCAGTAAAAGTTCACTAAAGTAACAGTACTTTTACTTGAGTACAAAATTTTATTACTCTTTCCACCTCTGGCAGTTATTTCATCTACTTCACAATCAAGACCAAATTTGCAGGACAGACCTGAAGGGCTGATGTCATTCTTTTTGGAGGACTCACATTGTGACCTGAGAAATGAGATACAGTATCAGATGAGATGATATCTATGTGCATACACAAATCATATACAAGAGTAACAGATTAAAAACATATGATAACCCAAATAACCCAACTCCTTTTCAGCTGGAATATTGGAAATAAATGCAAGAATTACTGCATTCAAAAACTTACATTAATAGGGTGCATTGAAATCAACTGGAATTGCTCTATAGGGATGAGCAATTACAGCGGAACATGAGTTTGTGCCAATAGTGTATGCTTGATTGAGAATGAGTAAAAAACTATTCACACTCTGGTTATCTAAAAATTTTGATTCAAGGATACTGTCTCCCCAGTCACTACTGTGCAGGTGTGACATCAGTTCAATTGTAACTGCGGTGTGAGCAAAAATGGATGTCTCACTTGTGATTTGCACGAAGAGAAGCGTTACTCCTGACGAGACATGGATTTATCACTACAAGTCTGAGAGTGAATGGCAGAGTATGGAACGGAAATATCTTCATTTGCTGACCAAAATTCTCAAGGGCTAGTATTAAAACATTATCAGAAAAAGGTTCAACAATCAACAGTGCTCATTACACTTATTGAAGATGCTTATAGAAGAGCTGAGGCCTAAAGTTCAGGTTAAACCCAGAGGGCATGACGATGCACGTCCACACCCTTCTGCACACATTGTCGACACTCTGCAAAAACTTTGTTTTGAGGTGTTAAAGCATCCTCCCTATAGTCCTGATCTCATTCCAGCAGACTTTTACCTGTTTTAACGCCTGACAGCACCCCTACGAGGACGGTGATTCACTTCTGATGCATTCATGGCATACAGCTCAGCTTTTGCCAGGGAATATGAAAGCTTGTTGACAGATGGACAAAGTGTATTGAAAAGCAAGGAGATTATGGTGAAAAATGATGTATTTGTCTTTTCAAAGATTTTCTTTTCAGATAAATTCTACTAATTGGCGTTCCCAAATTGCCCGTAGTGTGTGAATGGGTGTGTGAGTGTGTGTGTGTGTGCGCCCTGCGATGGATTGGCACCCTGTCCAGGGTGTACCCTGCCTCGTGCCCGAAGTCTCCTGGGATAGGCTCCAGGTCCCCCGCGACCCTGAATATAGGATAAAGCGGTATAGAAAATGAATGAATGAATGAATAAATTCTACAACCAGAGTGCGGATAATTTTTGACTCACCCTCGTATATGGGGTATTTATGGAGTATTATCTTGAGTTTAGCTGAGGTTCATTTGTGGTTTGATAAACGGGTAAAGCCAGGGGTGAGAGCTTAGGGTTATAACCATAACACAAACCTGTACACATGGGTCTTAGTTGTATTACTGAAAATGAAAGAGAGACAGAGAATAAGTATGACTTGGGCATCACTGACTCTGAGTATATTACACAAAATTGGATGGAAAAAAGAACTGTGTTTATTCCGTGCTTTGTTGGGAAAGACATGGAAAGTGGGGTAGCTTGTGCCATTTCTTACTTTTTCCGTCCAGTTTGAACAAGCCTCCGCTGAGACAGAGGAAAGAAGCAAGTCACAGAAAGAAACAAAACCCCAAAACAAAATGACCTATACACCTCTCCCAATATGCTGTGTATTACATGATTCATCACTGCTACATGTACACAGTCACATACAGTAAGTGTCATAGAAATACCATCGTACGTACAGTGTGAGACAGAGCAAGATGTTCCTCTGATTGGCTGATTGTAACACCAATCTCGGTTGCACAGATTGTCCCAGTCTGGCACTGGTTCATCCATTGCTGATATTCCTCCTCTACAGGTAGGCGGTCCAGGAAAATCTTGAAAGCTTCCCATATTGCCTCCTGACAGACTGATACAAAAATATACAAAATCTGACAGTTAACAACAAATGACAAACTAAAGTCTCGAAAGAACACGAAGCAAATGGAGCACAAAATCAAAGCAGACATGTCAACAAACACAAAATACAACTAGGGGGCCAGCAGTTTCCTTCAAAGACAAACAAGTAGTACTTACAAGAGCATGTAATCAGGCTCCAAATTAAAGCTAATAACATCAGGATGTAACAGATACTCACAAACTGCCCTCAGAGAAGCAAGACATGCTCTTTAAGCAGGAATACATCCAAATCATGAATTTTGTTAATTATAAGCTAAAATGCAGGCCTCTGTACTAAAGATAAAGCTTTGTTTTTGTAAACTATTGAGAATAGAAAAATCTCCAGTGTTGCTTTAACACTTTCAGAGCTCATCTGAGTCCATCTGGACCTATTTAAACACTACACAGTGTTATATCAACACTCTAGGTAATAATTGAATAGTACGATTTTGCTGTGCAGGAATAATTATTAAGTGCATATTAATTAAAGATATTTTGTTATTTTGGTGGCCGCACTTTAGAATCATATATTTAATTCGAATTGTTTTACCACTATATACATCATTTGGCTAACAAGCTTATTATAGATACCAGTAATGCACCCAAGAGAGAAAATGGGGGATTCAATCACATCATGTATAATATATAGTACTGTACATTACAAAGTTGCAGTGCTATCCCAGAAAATAGTAAATACCTCTAATATCCCAGACAATATTAATCCCCACCAACCCACGCTAAAAAATGAATCTAAAGAAATTCAAAAACAGGTGAGAAAAAAAAGTAATTGAGGTAAGTGTTCATGATTCAACAATAAGAAAGAGATTGGGCAAAAATGACATCCATGGGAGAGTTCCAAAGCAAAAGGCACTGCTGGCAAATAAAGAACACAAAGCCTCATATCACATCTGCCAAAAAACATCTGATTAGCTCCAAGACTTTTGGACAAGTATTTTGTGGATTAATAAGACAAAAGTTTAACTTTTTGGAGGGTTTGTGTTCTCATACATCTGGCATAAAACCTTATGAGTTTCCTAAAAAGAACATCATACCAACAGTCAACAGTCCATGGTGGTGGTATGATGGTCTGGGGCTGCTTTGTAACTTCAGGACCTGGACAAATTGCCATAAATGATGCGACCATGAATTCTGTGCTAAATCCTAAACGAGAATGTCTGGCCAACGATTTTTGACCTCAAGCTCAATTACAATTGGGTTATGCAGCAGGACAATGATCCAAAACACACTAGCAGGTCCACCTCTGAATGGCTAAAAAACAACAAAGTTAAGGTTTTGAAGTGGCCTAGTCAAAGTCTGGGCTTAAATCAGATTGAGTTGTCCATAGACAGAATTATAAACAATAATAATAGACAATTCTGCAAAGAGGAATGGGCAAAAACAATCCTCCACATTGATGTGAAAGAAGTGGCAGAACAAGTTAATAGACTTAGAGGTAGTTACTTTTTTTAGACAGCTTTTTCCTTTAATAAATGAAATCATCATTTAAAAACAATTTTCATTTTGGATTTACTCTTGATCTGAATCATTTAAATGTGAAAAAAATATATAATAATTAACTCAGGAAGGGGCAAAGACTTTTTTCACCGAACTGTAGGTCAAAATTCTTTACATGGAAAAAAATGACCATTAATAGAAGTGAATGTTAATTATGTTTTTTTTTTATTTTATTTTTTTATATTACAAGTCACTAGTTTGTTTTTACTAAGCAGTAGTTCATTATTAAGATTTTGGAATTGATTGTTTAACAAACGTGTTGGTGGTTCATTTGCATTTTAAACAAGTTTATATCGGGGCAGTGAGAAACATATGCATATGAAACAGGGAGCATTGCTACACCTATAGTTGATTACACTAATTAATGCATAAAATATGCATTATTAAGTTATCCTCCAATCAATGATAAAATATTTATACCATTTTTGTGAATGTGTCATAAAGGCCCAAGATGGAAGTCAAACCCTGTCACACAGTTAAGAAACTTCGAATGCGTGCAAATCAAAAGCTGCTTACTAATGATCCAATTTCATTATCATTACCGAGGCAAAACACAAAAACCATCTGGCTCAAGTGCAATGTACAATAAGTGGCTGTACATAAGTTTCTTATTTTTTGTGTCCTTGTTACTCAGGGTTGTGTTTGTGGAGGAAAGCAGCTTTCTACTATTTTGCCAAGCCAAATTTTTACAAATATATAAATACTAACTCAGGTAATTCATCCAAGCAGAAATCCAGATGTCCACTCTAATTATAGTGACCTGTGTGTGTTCGACTGGGATGTTGCATGTGTGTGGGTGAGTGTGAAGAATTTTGCCATTAGTCAGAACTGCAGTGCTGGTACACTGGTGAAGTAACCATTCATATGAGCTCACAAATTTGGCAACAATGCAAAACAGTATAAAGGTTCCAACAACAACTGCAACAGCAGCCCATACTCTTACATTATCCTCACACAACTGAAAGCAACATCTGGCAAGAAACCAGTGTAATAAAATCTGGTAGAAGAGATTAAAGTCAGTTAATCATGTGCATACAATGTTAATTGTAAACAAGGTAGACAAGTCTTTTTTTATTTGTTCATAAAAGGTTTTTCATGTTGTTTATTAACAAAGAAGTGCAACATTCTTGTTGGCTCAGATTTATGGACATCAAAATATATTTGATCCTTTTGTAAAAAGAAAAATTTGAAACTGCTTGAAACTCTCTAGTGGGGTAAACATGTCATGAGTATACTGCCATTCGTCACAATTATTTGTTAGGATTAGAAAAGAAGTAAAGAACTTAGTAGAGGAACTCTGATGTTGAAACACAAACTCTTGCTTTGGAAAATTCTCCTGAATTCTCCGGAATTTGAGTTTATTATTCAGTTAATCTTAGAGTATCAAATGTTCACCTACTTTGTTTAGGGGTAAATACGGTAACCTAAAAGCAACAGCTTCAACACATAGGGTCGATCTTCCTCTGAGATGTAACTCCTAGTAGCAGACAGGACACTGTTAACTGTTGTTAATAAATCTACACATCTGGTGTTTATGTTTACTACTCTACTCAATTTGGACATCATGCATAATGATATTTTGCATTAAGACAATAAAATAGTTCACCGGTTACTTTATATACACAAGGGTTTGATTCCAGCCACAGGTCTGTGTGCATGGAGTTTGCATGTTCTCACCGTGCTTAGTGGGTTTCCTCTGTGTACTCCGGTTTCCTCCCACAGCCCAAAGGCATGTAGATTAGCTTAATTGGCATTCCCAAATTGGTCGTAGTGCATGTGTAATGTGTGTGTTCCTTGTGAAGTATTGGCTCCCTGTCCAGGGTGCCCTAAGTCTCCAGGGATAGGCAGCAGGCTCCCGCAACATTGTACATGATAGGTGGTATAGGAATAAATGAACGAATATATACAGAGTCAGCCAAAAAGAATTATATACACACTTCAGGAAAAGAAAAAAAACTTTTGATTGACTTTTGATATATATATGAAGATTCATTCATCCCGGCCAGGCTCGATCCCCGCCTCTGTGTGCATGGAGCTTGCATGTTCTCTCTGTGCTTGGTGGGTTTCCTCCCATAGTCCAAATAGATGCAGATTAGACTAATTGGCATTCCCAAATTGCCCATAGTGTGTGAATGAGCGTGTGAGTGTGTGTGTGCCCTGTGATGGATTGGGACCCTGTCCAGGGTGTACCCTGCCTCGTGCCCTAAGTCTCCTGGGATAGGCTCCAGGCCCCCTGCGACCCTGAATACAGGATTAAATGAGTGAGTGAACAGGAGAATTAACTGATATCAGCTAAGTTGCCAGGTTCTTTCTCATTTTCCTGGACAACTTTATTTTTATTTACGTTATTCAGGGGATGACTTAAATAAGTGCAGTGCTGTCTTCTTGGTAAGCATATCCTCATGCTAGTACAGATACGTTTGCCAGATTCTAAAAACACCAACAAGCTGGGGTATAAGTGGCAATTGGATAATTAGCTCATTATTTCCACAGTTTAGTCAGTTACATAAGAAGTGACACGTGAACTCTCGGGGGCCAAAACGCACTCTGTCTGACGCAAATAAGAGCCTATTTTTAAACAGACATGTGTGTGACTGGTTTCTCTGTCTGACATTTTTACCAACTCAATCGAATGATAATACAGTGAAAATATAATGCTGCAATACTGTTTCATTCATAATGATTAACAGCAAACACAATGACTCTTCACTACAGCAGTACAGACAGTGAACGAGAGGGTAATGCTATAAACAGCTAACAGCATTCTCACCTCTCAGATGGTAATATTTGAGATGGCTAGCTGTTGCTTGCTGTATAGTCTCCTGGGAACAGAGCTGCACTCCACTGGACAGAAGGTTTCGTTTCTGTCGTGGCAGGAGTCGTCGTTTCGCAAATGCTTCAGCAACTACATGGGATTGAGACCGAGTTTCTGGCCATGAAATATCAGAGCTCTGAGAGAATTTTTCCAGCTCTCTCAGTTTGTGGGCCCAGTTAGCTTCATCTAGAAAAATCTCTGGCACAAAAAAATAAACAGTTTTTCTGTGTATCTATAGGTTGGATTTTAAAACAGATGTAGATGTAGAGTTTAATAGGTCTAAATAAAAGTATTAAGATGTATATGCCATGTATTATAGTTCTCCCTGTGATTTCACTAATTAGTTCGGGCATAACTGGCTGAACAGCTGTGCTAATTAATTCACAAACTAGTGAAAATTGGCTATGAGATAATGATATTCAGCTTTGCGAGCCATGGCCTGGGTCATCTCCAGACCTGAACACAGTAGAAAACTGTTGGACAATAGTGAAGATGGCAAGTCAAGAAAACATCTGTACATGATCTACAAGCAGACATGGATTGAGCAAGTGAGACCCGAGTACTGATGTCTTCTTGATTATACAGATAGCCAGACTGAGCGAGTTTTGAAGAATAAAAGGACTTTATACTACATATTAATTGGTGTATAAAATCACAAATTAATCTGATCATGATTGGCTTTTTTAAATTTTATTTAAAACATTGAATTTTACTTTTGTCTCGATACTTTTATCCACGATTGTAGTTCTTTTGAATCTGGACAGTGATATCAAGATAATACATACAGTATAATCACTTTTAAAAGAATTCCATCTGGAAGTTAATTTCCATCTGCAAAGTATTACCTGTGTGCAAGGCATGTTCTTGATTAAACAACTATTAACCATATAAAAGCTCACAACTTTGACTAAGGAAGGTGTGTAAACTGCACTCCTGGGGTTAATTTGTAAAAACCTGCAAGCAAATTTGTACAGATTTTCTCACAACTATCTTAATATAAATTTAGATGAAATCCAATCCCAACGCCCTGGCTAGTTCAAACTTCATGAAATCAATTGTGATGGTATTTTGTTTTCCTCAGTATAGACATCCACAAATGGTGTGGGCAGTAGGTCTCCAGGAATATAATTCAATGTGTCTGGTGAAATTCACTCCTCAGTAAATGTGTACCAGTTTATACTTTCAAATACTGCTCCCAAAACTATTGCATTTTTGAAGAAAGAATGAACACTCCTTTCCAGGAATGCTGATTAACTTTATGGTTTGTAAAACAATGCATAGTTGTTCCTAGATGGTTATTTGCACAAGAGAGAAATAGATCAGATACATACCAGTACTCATACCCAACTGATCCATTGCAAAAATATAAGCTATAAAATATAAAGTGGAAATCCATGCACGCTGCAACATTTTGACTCCTCTCCTCTCCACGTCTTATGAAAAAAAGACATAAGCACAGGTTTGTGCTATTATGACACAGCGATCCTATGGTTCCATTGACCCTCTGCAGCTCACTATCCAAGACTTAAATTCTCAAGTCTAATTGAGAGACTTTCTATAATACTGCTTTGATACTGTTTGGTTCGTTCTGCCTGTGGTGCCAAAACTCCTGCTGCAAGTAGACAGATGGTACCATGCACCTTTTTTTACTCTCTAATCTTGTTTGTTAATCCTCTACTCAAGAACTATCTTAAGTGACCAGAGTTAAAGAGCAACTGAAAAGAAAGAGAGAGAAAGATGGCCTAGATTATTGGCAAAAAGTTTTTAGTGTTACAACAAAGATTATCTTCACTATCAAAATATGTGGTTTATATACAGTATTTATACACAAGTTCAAAAATCAGAACATTTGGTTAAATCTAAACTGACCAAGAGTTCATTCAAAAGATAATGTATATGGAGACACAAATACATTAAAGCATCATGAGGTATAAGAGACATGAATTACACTTCCACTCAACAATGACACTGTGTTTCCTAGGTCTGTTAGATCTGCCTGATTAGTATTAACTGTACATTTTTACCTCATTGACTACCCATCAAAAGGCCAGGTTGTAACCAAACCAGTACCCCTCCTTACTCCAATCACACATGTAAAACTTACCACACTAATGAGATCTAGCTAAGACTGTCTATTTCCAGACCAGATCTTAAACACACCCAGACTGTACTATTTAGGGTCCTACACAGTTTAAAAGGTGTTTACGCAAGTAAAACACCACGATATTTGACAGCAAGATGAAAAATTTATTACAGAATTTGCATTAAGGCGTACAAAAGCATAAAAACACATAGAAGACCTAAAAACAATGAAATAATATGCGATAAATAAAAATAAGTAAAAATAAGATTACGATTTTTCTTAATGCTTCATGCTACTGAACTATACTGCCTATTTCGTTTCCATCGTCTGCACTGTCGTTTCCCAGAGAGCCTTGCTGAAATCGGTACAGGTGCAAGACTAGATCTCGAATCTCTTCTCGCTTTTCGCGCACTTTCTGTCGTGGAAACCAACACTCAAGCTTCAGTGGAAGATCAAAATGTACTACAGGATCCTGCAAAGATACACAAGCCAACATTACATTCATTTCCCTTCCACTAAATAACCAGGAAAAGCAGATTGACCAATGTCTATGTAATTCTGGTGTGTGTTTACCTGTAAAAAGCTTTCTGCATATTGTAGTAAATAAAGACCACAGTCACTACTGTTGTCTTGCAGGGGAACTCTGCAGTGGGAGCCCAGCATCCGCTCTGCACTAAAACTTCGATGTCCACCTCTTTTCACCTCCCATTCTGCCTGCAGATACCTAAACACGCAAGTGCATAATCTGCTCAGAAATACAGTTAAAAGTTTGAAAACTTTCTACTCCCATGGTCTTTCCTGATTATTTCTTTTTACATTGCTTTCTTAAACAATAAATGCATCCAAAATACGCAATAATCTCCTTTGAACAGTTTGATATTGAGATGTGTCTGCTACTTATGCTCTCTAAAGCCTTCATAATGGTGCTGTAAATTTCTGAGGCTGGTAACTCTAAATGAACTTCTCTTCTGCAGCAGGTAGGTTTTGCTCTTGCATTCCTCGAAAGGTCTTTATGAGAGCCAGTTTCATCATGGTGCTTGATGGGTTTTACAAATGCACTTGACAATACTTGACAACACTTTTCCAAAACAGCTGACCTTCGTGTCTTAAAATAACAAGGGACTGCTGTTGTTTCTCAATTAACCAATGCCATATGTGTTATTTTTAAAATCCAGTACTGTTCTAGAATGTAGAAACTAAATCCAAACATGTGTCCAAACTTTCGAATGGTACTGTGAATAAATCATATTCTTTAATTTTAAACATAAATCTCTAACACAGTAGTTCTAAATGCTAACTCTTAGGCACTAAACAAGGTCTACTAAATAAGGTCTAACTTGCCTAAAAGTTGTAAACACTAAATTGGAATGTCACACAATTCTTTTTTGGTACCCCACTTTTGATCAGGTTTTTACTATAACTTTAGTTACAAACAAACATCTTGTCTTTTTTCTTATATTTAGAGAATAGAGGCACGCATAACCCTTAAGCATAGAGGTCTTGGCTATAGCTATTCTAAAAAAAAAAAAAAAAAAACAAGCACACTCACTGAGCACTTTATTAGGAAAACTAGCCTAAAACTAAGTAGGGCCTCCCTCCCTTTGCTCTCAAAAAGGCCTCAACTCTTCTTGGCATGGATGCCACAAGATGTTGGAAATATTCCTTGAAGTTTCTGGTCCATGTTGATATGATTGCAAATTTCTAAAGATTTTTCAGAAACACCACTTTCAGCCCCAGAATCTGCAATCCTATTACATCCCAAAGGTGTTCCAATGGATTTAGATCCAGTGACTGAGATGGTGCATGGCTGACAGCATGGCCCCAAGCTTGGACTGGTTGTGCATACTGAGATGCTTTTCTGCTCGTCACAACTGCTCAAAGAGATTATGAGTTATTGGAGCCTTTCTGTCAGCTTGAACCAGTCTGGCCATTTTCCGTGGACATTTCTCATCAACAAGGCATTTCCTCAAAACTGCCACTCACTGTGAATTGTGAATGAACACTCAAGCCTGTCCGTCTTACAACAACAACCATGTCATGGCTATAATCATAGGGATCACATTTTCCCCTATTCTGATGAACGATTGTCACATTACCCAAAGCTTCTGACTGAAGGTACAAAGTGAACAAAGAAATCAAAGGACGGTAAACACTCACTCGCGCAGGAGCTTGAAAATACGCTCATGAACAGACAGCTTCAGAGAGTCCATAATAAGGATGCAGGGTCTGAAGAAATCCAGATTCACATGATTATTACATGTTTTAATAACTGTTACACCACAGCAATGCTGTATTCTCAAATCAAATCGGATTGGTCAGGTTCATACGAATGCATTTACTAATATGCTATTGTTGCTACAGTAGCAGCTAATTCTCAGGCAAATGATCTACATAATCAGAATATTAGACAAAGCTACAAAATCACTACAAAAGCACTCTTGCACATGCAATATTACACATATATGTACCATTAGTGAATAAAAAGCAAGACGTCTCATTCAATAATAAATAAAAAATTGCATTAGGTACCAAGATGCTGTGATTTAAGATGAATATAACATTTTGTTGTGCATTTATTTTTAAATCACTTTAACTTGATTATGCATCTTCATTCAGTTGTTGACTGCAGTATGTTCCTATTTTGCTAAAACAGAATGTCCTTTTGCTTTATTACTTTAAAACTGAATATTTTTCTGAAGTATTCTCTCTTATTTGCTACGGCTTTATATTTGCAATATTTATTAAACCTGAACACATTATTAAAAGAACACAAACCAGGAGACATACCTCTTGCAGATAGTCTTTCGTTTACAGGTACTCTCTGTGCACGTCTAAAGACACAGAGGGAAAGTGTTCAGTGAATCAGTAAAAGTATATACACTATACAGGATGTGAATAGTCCATACTTTACTTTTAAAAACATTTAGGCCACTTACTGGTGGACCAGGAGTAGAAATACACCTTTGAGTGTTCTCGTCTATGATGAGAGAGGCAATAACAGTCAATAAAAAAAGCAAATTTGTAATGCTAAATAATATTAATCTGGTGGCATGAACCTGAGTTTGTGTTCCCATCACCATGCTGGGCGTCACTCTGAGCTGTGGCATCACTGGAGTTTTCGGTGTCATCATTCACCGCGGCGTGGTCTCCTCTCTCCACGCACTGTGGCTCATCCAGCCCGGGGAAACACACCACTACCAGGTACCAGTGAGCTCTACAACATCAAATGTAACAAAAGTCAACAATTTTTGAGAGCGAGTCAAAAATTATTCACACTTAGGCTGTGGAACAAATTTTAATTAATTTTTAGAAAAGACAGATATAATTTTTCGACTTAATCTCCTTTGCTTTGCAATACATTTTGTCCATCTGTCAACATCGTATTCAATCTTTAAAAACTATTTCAGATTGAGCTGCGCGCCACGAATGCACTGCTGCCTTCACTTCTTCATGAGAAGTGAATCTTCATCCTCATTGGCTGCTTTCAGGGGACCAAACAGGTGAAAGTCTGATGGAGCGAGATCAGGACTATAGTTAAAGGAGGAGGATTTAACACCTGAAGCGTGGGCAGAAGTGTCCTTCTCGATGGCTTACACTTGTTTGGCCTTTTTTAAACTTTTTAAACTTTTTTTAATCCATTCATACCCACTTCTTTGCGCCAAAACACTTCATCCATACTTCACACAAAGTCTTCGAGATTATATATATATATATACACACACACACAACCGTTCAAAAGTTTGGGGTCACTTGCAAATTTCTTTGTTTTTGTTTAGTGATTTATTTTCTACATTC
>JAQQZT010000036.1:8682632-8692985 GCA_030068275.1 Clarias platycephalus | reverse complement strand
TAATCTTGTATTTTTGAATAAAACACATGTAATATCAATTATAGTACTTTTTTATCTACACTACTGCCATCTACACTATTACAAACTGGTATGTTATGAAATATGTTGCTTTCTTTAAAGGCATACAAATATTCTTCTGTAATGTTATTTTGTCATATAGTTTTAGTTATGTTAGGAATTATTGAATGATTCTGTACATAATAATGCAGAGATGATAAACATAAACAACAAATGCAGTAAAAATAATATGGCGTGTGTGTGTTAAAATATTAGCACGGGAGGGGGGACGATTCAGTTATAAATCGCGATAAATTGTGTGGCAATTCACGTACCGCCATACTGACTTTATAATAGAGATAAACCGGTCGATTGGCAAGTCACCAAAATTGGCTGCTTTTTAGTTTGACTGGCCATCACCGGTGATCAGATGATCAGCCTCAGAGATAAACGATTCTGTACCGAGCACAGAAGATTCCGAGCGGCGCAACAGAAACGCATTTTTATGGCGTAACGTTATCAAAAACCGATCAGCCTTTTTCTGCCTCCAAACTCTTGAGTGAATTTGTCTCAAACCCACCCGTTACACACGCTTACACCGGTCTCAAAAAGCCGCGAGCGCTAATTAGCCGGAAATCGCGTGCGTTAGAAGCGCCGCATGCAGGTGTGGAGAAGACACACGCACCCTCGTGCTCGTAGCCGCTCAGCCCAAGCGCTCACTGTTGAGTTTTGAGACTCTTGAGGCGTTTGATGAGGTTAGACATTGCAGTGTCTTTATAATCTTACAGGTGAGAATTTACACATTTTCATTCCGTATTAATTATTTGCTAAGTTTGAATTATTATTAAATATAATAATTACAGCGGATGACAAATACGTGTTAGTCAGATAAATGTTAAACTCTTGTATTTAAGTTATTTTTATACTGATTAAATTAATTAATCATTAATCGTTTTTAAATGTTTAAAAATGTAATAAAATCATGTAAAAATGTAATGATTTTTTTTTATAGAATCGCAATACAATTGTAATCGAATCGGCATCCAAGAATCCTCTTCATTCAAGGACATACTAGAGGAGGTCCTTAACAGTTTCCGGGTTCTTGGTTTAATCACAGTGCTGTGGGCTGTGGAGTTTCCTCTAGGATCTCCAGATCAAAGCCCTCAAGGCGCGTTAACTTATGACCATAATGAGTGGGAGGGATGACTCCGTCATTTAAACGATCTTTTGTAAGTAGTAGACTGTTGTCTACTAGACTGTTGTAGACTCTTCGCACACTCTATACATGCAATTGTCATGAGTCATTGTCAGGTCACGTGACACGCTCACAGGCTACTATAAACAGCAGGAGCATAACAACTTGAGAGTGGAGAAGGACAAACCTTGTGCCAGGCTACATGGTGTGAGGACGGGCTGGTCTTTTTGCTCATCCCCTCCGACAGCGGAACGGATCTTCCGCACCACGTAGGCACCGGCTATCAGAACAGATCACACAATCACATATGACGTCACATAAGATTGATGATACATAATGGGTGCAGGAACACCAGCGTTTGTTTTAATTATTATAAGTTATTGTGTTCGGCAGGTTCCCTCAGACTTAACAATTTGTGTTTCCTTCAATTTGTGTCCACTTCAAGGATCCAATCAGAGAATCTCTATTTATTATTATTATTATTATTATTATATAGTATTATTTAAATATAATTTGTTTATTGTATTATAAATGATTAATAAACTACACATACTATAACTACGTATCCTATTTATAAGCATATTACTATATATTTACTGTATCTGTCTGACTATGAAATGGATCTAAGTCTTGTTAAAAAAAAAAAAAAGATTGTCAGTATTTAACATGTTTATAAAAAATGTATTATTTAATAAAATATAGGGGGGGGAAAAGAGGCCTACCTTTTATCAGAAGTCATACCATTACGGATAATTTACTAGTGCGACTGTTCACCACTCAAAAGTCAATATATAATAAACAATATAAAAACACGATAAGTGTCCGTGTGGCTTGTTTTTGATTCTCTGTGGTTTTGCTCGCTTCCGGGTTGCTTGTTACGGGAGTGATCTACGTCACGACCCCCCCCCCCCCCTCCCCTGAAAAAGCAACCAATCAGCGAGGAGAGATGCAACCCAGCCAATCAGGAGGGTCCTCCTTTAAACTACCTCACTTTCTAAATCAGCGGTCTAAAGGGTTTCATAAATTAAATAACTTAATAAGTTACACTGTGATTGTCAGTGTAAAATATGTCGTTTTGTTAATATATATTCTTATATAATAAACATTCAAATTTAATGCAGAACTGGTCCACAAGATGGCAGCTCTGGAATGTCTTTGAAAATCACTTGGTCAGGTCAGGGGTGTGTATTCACGGATATACCATCTCACATTGACATTCCCCATACCACACTCATCTAAGATGGCATCTTAAATATTCTGCTTGACTGAACACACCTGGACAGAACAGTGAGACTGTTAAGCATGTAAGAAATATATGCAGGAGAGGCTAGATATGAAGGCACAGCTCCAAGAACTAGGGAAATTACAAAGGAATGTTAAGGGTCCTTTAGATCGCAGATTCACTTATTAAAGAAGGAAGCATTTAATGTTGATTCTGCGGAAGACCAGACTGGAAAGTCAGCTCTACAGGACCGAGAAGCTGTGGAGAGAGAGAGATCTATAGGTGACAGTGATCTTAGATGAGATCACCTCGTAGACAGAAATCTTAGATGCAAATTAGATGCAAGTGGCACTGAGAGGGAAATGAGTTCAAGAGAGAACAAGTCAAGAGAAGATCAAAGAAGGATGCATTACACATTTTTAAGAGAAGGCTTTTAGAGGTCAGGAAGATGAGGGAGAATGAGACCTACAGGTTCTGGGATGGTCTTCACGAGAGCCAGTTTCATCCAGTTTCCCTCTTGACAGGCTTTGCAAATGCACTTGACACTTGTTCCAAGTACTATTCCATAACAGCTGACCTTCGTGTCTTAAAATAACGACTGTGGTTGTTGTTAATTAACTACCTTATGCCATGTGTTATTTCATAGTTCTGAAATCCCCAGTATTGTTCTAGAATGTAGAAAATAAATCCAAACTTGTGTCCAAACTTTTGACAGGTACTGTATATGGCCTGTTTTATAGAGGAAGCCAAGTCAAAACAGATGACTCCTCAGAGGCCGTAAGACAAGCCCAGGATCCGTGCCACAACGCTGGAGTTCAGAATCCACCCTGTGCACATGAACACAACTCTCATTACCTCAAATCACCTCAAGATATTGTGGACTGGGATCATCCCAAAAAAGGCACAAAAACTTTACAATATAAACTTCAGCAAGTATTGACATTTTTAATTTAAATTATTTGAAAACAGTACAAAAATATAGCAGGCACTCTGTACATTTTCATAAATAATAATAAAGCATGGACAAATCAACATCAAAACAGACATCCAAGTACACAAACTGTACAGCTGAAGATAACACTTTTTTAAAAACTCTGTACAAAACACTTCTCAAAGCAAAGCAACTCTCAAGCAACTAAAGCTATCAATACTGAAGATTTTACATTGGAGTGCTTTAACAAAATGGTTGCTTCCTATTTCAGTATATTCTTAGATTGAAAAGGGGGACTTTCTGATTGTAAAAGCACTTTTTTTCTGTTATTTATTCTGGATTTCTTTTTTTTCCCAACACAGCAATATGAGAAATGTCAACGCAGCACATTCTTTAACGGAACTTTTCTGAACTCTAATGTGCCATTATACACAATCACACGCACACAATTAATCAAGGTCCTCTGTCCTTCAAGCTCATGTCAGGACTGTAGAAGAGGACATTGTTATCATCATCGTCCGACTCCGACTCGAGCGCTACTGTATATCTCACGTTGGCTGGGTGATACTCGCCTATCCTGGTGCCGTCACACAGTCGAGACTGAAGGGCCAGCTGGAACACATTACACATAATGAGAATAAATGTGAGCCAGCACATTTGGTGTACTTGTGTGTGTGTTTTTCTTCCTTACTTTGAATCCAGTATTGCTGAGCTGACTCCAGGTGTCTTTGCTAAACACAAATGCATTCGCCAGGCCATGTAGAGGAGCACTGAGCACATGTAGGAGCGTGAGGGAGAACACGGGCTCCTCGGGATACACAGCATTATGAAGTCTACAGATATGCCAGATAAGCAGCACGACCCTTAATAATGCAATATCAAGCATATTATCGGTTATCAATGCATGAGTTTATGCAAGCTTACCGATTTAAGAGTGGGAAGATGGAGACGAGCAGATAAACTGAGGGATACCATTTCAGAGGTCGGATTTCCTCAGCTAGAGACATCTAAAGGCAGACAAAAGCAAAAGGAGGCAAAGACTTACCATGCAACATTTACTCTAGTAAACAGCAAGGCATGTGTGGCACTTGCAGTTTCTCTTTTGTGATTATCATCTCGTGTGATGTAACATAATCTTGTATTATTAGTGCATATGGACGTGCACTGTACTTTTTTAAAATTATTATTACGGTCAGAAAGTCAGGTAAGTCAAAAGATATAACCCATGCTGTACTTGACAGAATAAGATGATTTAATCTTGTATTCTTGCAGTTAGAAATATCAGAGCGCACAAGCCACAGCATTGCTCCAATAAATCATTTAAGTCAATTGTTGTATCTAATTTGAAAAGAAAACAGCAAATCGTATGTCAAATGGTACTTGTGGCAGTGAAATCACCACCAGTTTTCTGTCGGATAGTCACTTGCTAGCACTTGCATAGGATCAGTTACTGTTGCTACCACTTCAGAAATAACCCATGGAAAAAATAATAAACAATGATGTTATTTTTTTATGCAATAATAAAATCATGTTACTATTTTAGATTTACAACACAGACACACCTTTCTTCGCTCCCTCTCTGGGTTAAAGGTGCCAAACCAGGACTGCATCTATGAGTAAATAATTTTAATTATGAGAGATTCTACAGTAATTTCAAAAGTTCAATGTATCAAGTCAAGTCAAGTAGGCTTTTATTGTCATTCCAACCATATACAGGTCAGTACACAGTGAAACGAAACAACATTCCTCCAGAACCAAGGTGCTACATACATGCAACAACATAAATTAACAACACAATGTCTAGTCTGATGCTGAAGTTACACCCTCTACAATGAGATTATATAAAATATAATTGCGTTTAAGGTCATGCGTGGGTGTGTAGGCATTCAGCCGGAGAGCAGGATTAAGCAGAACGTACTAGAATTCCGCCCTCTGGATGATCAGCCCTCAGCAATCAGTGTGACAAAGTGTTTGACAACCGTGGTGGGGCTTTATCTCACAGCACTGCGACACCTTGGAATGCCTCGACGAAGCAACCGAGATGATACGAGCTTCACCTCAGCTGCTGGTTCACGTCTGTTTCATTTGGTGTGTTTGAAATGTGTTTGATTTTGACTATAACTCACCCTCTTATTGGCCACACAAATGATTCGTATGTAACAGCACATCATGAGGAAGATGAGGGTGAAGAGCGGGATGTACCATCTGCAGAAAATAAAGAAGAGAATAAATAAACTTTAGAGCAACAAATAATTTTGCACACACAAAGGCTGACAAAGGCACGGTGCAAAATTGAAAGCTAGCAAAAAGAGCCGGGCTCCATGATAAACAGGGATGGCATGCTGTGCCGTGAAAAAGTGTTTGCACCTTCCTAATAAATTTTTTTTGCACATTTATTACACTTAAGTGATCAAACAAATTTTAATATTACACAAAGATAACCTGAGTAAATACAAAATGCAGTTTTTAAATGATTTCATTTATTAAGGGAAAAAGCTGTCCAAACCTCTCTGTAAGTTACCTTTTTGCAAAACATTAACTTCTTGGTCAGGATCAGTTCAATGTCGTAATCACTATTATGGTCTGTCACGACTTCATGATCAGTTTGCCTTCAGAGAACACGCTGTGGCAATATTTGAAACTTGCAGATTCTATGTAATATCAGGGAGATCAGACTGAATCTGACAAAACATGCTACACATTTTCATTTCCGGCATTCTTCAGACTCCCTTATCCAGAGCGACTTATATTTATCTCACTACACATCTAAGCGACTGAGGGTTAAAGGCCATGCTCATGGGCCCAACACTGGTAGCTTGGTGCTGCTGGGGTTTGAACCCATGACCTGATCTGTAGTCCAATATCTTAACCAAATCAACTACTCCTGACATACAATAGAATTACACAGGTATTCATCAAGACACTTATCTCATTTCTACAACCTTCTGAATTTTGAACCCCAGCTTATTTAGACCAATGCATATGCAAAAAACAGACAGTGATCACTGGTGGTTGAACAACGAGCTGCACCCATTTAACCAATCCTCAAATACCCTCTCTAACCTTCAGTACCCACAGACCCAATCCTTCCAAGAGGATTTTTAAATTATAACACCTTTTTTTTTTTAATTATTAAACTTTCACTTTTGGTCAAGGAAAACCAGTGTTCTCTAGTTGGGTATTTGTAAATGTCAACCAAAGTTCCTCTTTCTGTGAAAACTTGAAATACTAGCTGAGCTTACTCATGCCATGTTAGGTAAGAGTGTCCAAGCGTGTTTACTTGCCCTGTCACAGAGATCCTATCTGGCATGCAGTGATAAATGCATGTGGCAGGTTTCTGTCGGACAACATTACACCAAGAAAAAGGTAAAACAGAAAGATAAGCACAAGAGGTACAGACAATTCCTGAAATTGCAACCGATTGAGCTACGTGTCTCCCCTCAACCGAGTAGTGAGTGATGTAACTCGTGCAACCTCAGCAATCTGACACAAAATTATATTTCCTCAAGGGACAAAGAAAGACACACGAAAACACACAAACACAGAAAGCATGTCTCGCGGACATTCTGAACCAATAGTCAGTGTCACTTACATGCCAAATCTCCAGGCCACATGGTCATCAGTGATCCAGCTAAATCAGGGAAGGATAGATAAACAGATGAAATGTTGGGATTTTTTTTGTATTTTGTAGACAGAAAAAAGAAGAAAAAAAAGATGTAGGATACAGAAAGAGAAAAGATGGTGTAGTGCAGTTATAGAAATCCAGTTCGGACATTCACAAGTAGAGAATACAGAATTAACAGTGAAAATACAAAGCAGACATTTAGCTGACCAATTAAAGGTCATGGTGCTTGTTTGAGGGCTTAAACACCTACAACTGCCTCGGTCATTAGTAACTCACCACCAGGCTCCAGCTGGACCATAGTATCCTTTTACCAAGGGGAGAATGGACATAAGAAGAGGGATTCCCCATGCTACAATATGGTACGGTCTGAAAGACAACATAAATCATTGCTATATAGAGCTAAAAGCATGTGCGTGTAAAGATGTGCAATCCTGTGTAAATGTGGCTTACATCTCAAAATGTTCGGTTCTGACCTCCCTGACCAAGTTCAGGTAAAGATTCAGAGTGATGAGGCATACCCATACCAGAGCATTCCAATCTGTAACACACAACCATAACACGCTCGCTATTCGCACCCACCCACAGCAATGCAGTCAGACAAGTCTTAAACACATGTACATAACAAACACATATATACACAAACACATGTACAAAAGATATAGACTTCTTAGGAGTGAAAGATAAAACAACAACAAATACTGACCATATACCCAAACTCACCGAAATATGTCAACCACCAGGCTTGGAAATTACACAGAGAGCCTTCCGGGTGGGACTCTCCCTGTACATGGAGAAAAAGGGAATGTTTAACATAAAATGTAAAAAAAAAAAAAAAAAGTTAGGGAGAAAGAGAACATGTATACAAGATTTAGTCAAAGAAATGTGTTAAAGTTTACGTGCAATTCTTTGGTTTGCAATAATTTTGGTATGTACTTCATTCCAATTACGCCCGTTTTAATTGCTTAAACATTGCTTAAACACACTTCGTACAGGTACATCAGTAACTAACGCAACAACAGAGAGGAGGAGACAAATTAGAAACATTCTAAAAATCTCAAAAACATTTGATCTCACACACGCACAACCATTAATTAATCCGTTTGACTCACCATGACATACGCAACACTGTCAAAGAATGCTGCAACAGTTAAACAGGCAATCATTTTCTAGGATAAAGAACAGAACAGGACAGAATGATGACTGGAGAGGACAGACAATGTCTCAAAATGTTTAATCAAGAACAACTTAGTATTACACAAACTTTTATAAAACTGCCATGATTTACTTTACCAGATTGAACAAATTATACCCCCTGTGCAAATAGTATATTTAAAATGTGTTTTTATGCACAGTAACATCCAAAAGTATTGGAACAAGACCAGCATTTTTGTTATTTTTTGATAGATATTTTATTTGTCCCGAAGGTGCCGATCCATCACAGGGCACATACGTACGCACAAGAATATGCACCCACACATAACAGGCAATTTTGGGAACACCAATTAGCCTAATCTACATGTCTTTGGACTGAAACTCACCAACTATGGGGAGAACATGCAAACTCCACACACACAGCAAATCGGAAGTGTGAGGCCAAAGTGCTAAACACTACAAAACCAATAAATCCAAAAATATGGACTGATAGGTGTTTCTAGCTGCTCATGTATACCTTGATGGATTGATGAAGAGTTCTGAAGGTCTAACCTTGAGCTGAACCATTAGTTTCACCTGTGGAGACTGCATTTGTTGTTAACCAACATGACAAGAGCCATGATTTGGATCGGACTAAGAGGAACTTCATCATGCAGCAAGTTAATGACTCGCAACAAACTGGAACCAAAACAAAGGATTGCATCAAGGGGAAACGTGGAAGGTTTTAGGCTGACCAAATCAATTACCACATCCAACTGAATGTGTTTCCTTTTCTGAACAGGATACTGACAGAAGAAGAAGAAGAACAATGCAGTAGTTTGGAGATGGCACGAGTTCACCAGCCTGATGAAGATACTGCAAGCGAGGGACATGCGCAAAATACTACCTGCCGTTTACTTTAATTTACTAAAAACTATATATTCATATACATTATCTCATCTAAAAACAGGTTGGGCTGCCACCAAATGTGTCTTGTTCCAAGTTGTTCAGTAGTGCTTGGATACCATCAAGGTAAAAAGTTTTCTCAGTAGGCCAGAGCCATGATCAGAAAGTCTGCTTTGTGTCTTAAACGCTGGACTCCCAGGATTAACTCCTTTAATGCTAAAATTAAATTAATTAAAGCTCTACCAGAATTCCTGGTGGGATAGCATTTCAGCAGTGATGAGACGTAAGTAGTAACAGCATCGCAGCTCTAGCGTATTAGGAAAACTTTCAACCATAATCATATCCAAGTTCAATAAGTGCATTAGTGTAGCAGGGGATTATATATAGAAATAAAGGTAGTTTTTTTCTTCTTTTGTAACTGTGTGCTGAACTTTTAACCTGAATGTCCCTCGTATTTCATGTCTGCAAGAAGTAGGCCCTAAAGAAGTCTCCCTCAGTGAAGGGAGATTTACTAACAGCATTAGATGTCTGGGAGTGTACTGTTGAAATTACATGTGCACACTACCTGAGCCAAGGAGTTGTATCGGCGCAGGAGCCATATCACAAATAACATAAAAAGACTGTGAAGAAATGAAAATGACATTAGTACTTACAGCAAATAAAATCACAGCTGTCAAGACAAATATAGTAAATAAGAAGAACTGAACACGCTAGGTACCATGCGACCAGAGAAAACGTCCCGGTGGCTCGCTTCACCATAAGAATTACATCCTGAGAGGAAAAAAATGAAAGAAAAATTATAAAAATAAATAAAATGACATTACAATACAACTGTCAACATTTGATGTGAGATCCCATGTGAAGACAAAAACTTTTTAAGCCTAATTTCCATCCAGTAAACCAGCCATTTATAAATTTCAAATTATTTCATGTCAACACAGATTCATTTATAGAGGGACAGCTGACCAGCTGGTAAAAACAATCGCCACAGAATCTCACCAAAGTAAAAGTGTTTTGTTTTTTTTTTCATTTAAGGTTGTTTGCTAAAGTGTTGTAAATATGTTCTCAAAATTCCAGGCAGACTACAGTATAGAACTGCAAGATGCATTTAATGAATCATACTGCAATTGATGCATTATTTTATAAAAAAAAAAAAAAGAAGAAGAAAAAAAGTGTAAATAAAATATTTAGTAAACAGAAAAGGGAGAGGGTGTCCCTCCTGAGTAATTATACTTTAGAATATTTGTGGTCTTTCTATAAGTTGGCCCAAAGTAGAGGTCTGCATTCCCGCGGCTCTCCCGCGGGACCCGACAAGATTTTTTGCGGCGCGGGAATAAATTTACAAA
>JAQQZT010000036.1:8651045-8667061 GCA_030068275.1 Clarias platycephalus | reverse complement strand
GTACTTCAGTAAAAGTTCACTAAAGTAACAGTACTTTTACTTAAGTACAAAATTTTATTACTCTTTCCACCTCTGTTTATACCAAACATATATCATTAGTAGTAAATTGGAAATCTTACCACAGCGTTGTGCAGTTGGTGGTGGAAAGATCTATTTCTTTGGTGTTTGTGTGTAAAGTTTGGAAGCAAAATACTATGCATACAGTTTTCAAACAGGGTTCTAATTTCGGGAACTGTGTTTATCCAATAATCAAATCTGTAGCACCCTTGACATGAAACTCTAGGTTTGGGGATTACAATCTTATCTCTGGTCTGTTTGTGTGGATTTTGCATGTGCTTCCTGTTGTTTTGATGGATTTTCTCCAGGTACTCATCTTTCCTTTCACAGTCCAGAAGCATACATTGTAGTTTGATTGGTGTTTCCAAATTGCCCCTGAAAGTATGGGTGGGTGGGTGGCTGTTTGAGCTTGTGATTGGTTGGCACGACATCCAAGTTGTTCCCTGACTTGCTCTCTGAGTTCCTGGGATAGGCTCCAAGCCCCCTGCAACCCTACACATGATAAGTGGAAAATGTCATACACTGAAGCTGTTCTGTCATAAATCAAATCCAGGAGACACAGCTGTGGTAGTGTGGTATTTAAACAAAATATGTTATTGTAAAATATGCAATCTTTTTTTTTTATAAGTACCACTCTCAAACTTCTTTTTGACCAACATTTTGGCCTAGCTAGCCACCTGTCACTTGCATTTGAATATGTCACATGTCAAAACTATTCCATTTATGGCAATTAGCAAACAAACTTATCCAGAGCAACTTAGATTTTTATCTCATTAGACATCTGAGCAGTTTAGGATTAAAGGCCTTGCTCAAGAGCCCAATAGTGGCAACTTAGTAGTGGGGTTTTAGCCCGGAACCTGACTAATACTCTACATTCTGATAGGTTGCTAAATCAGCAACTGCAAACATGAAAATCAAGTGATGGACAGAAAATTTGACATATCACAAAACAATGTGATTTTTACTTGGCTCAAGAAAGGCCCCTAATCTGCATAGGCCTTGAGGCTTCAGTCCAAGTACGCCCATGCATTATAGTGGCCTTCGACTTGGCTGCCAGAAATTTTTAATGCAAATGTATTCTATGGGACTAAAACCTCTGACCTTGTAACACCTTGACTGTTGATACAGAAGACTGTTGTAAAGTTATCTAGGCAGATCAGCAAATGGCAATGTCTGAGAAATAGCAAGAAAAACTTTATGATTAGATAAAGCTGTTTAGTTTAGCTGATATGATCTAACCTACATGTCTAACGTACACCTGTAGCCAGAAAGCCTGTGATCCAGGCTTCAGTAATTATCACTCTGAAATGAAAGACCACTCTCAACCAGGCTCCTTCTATTAAAAATGCCCTGCACTGAGTGTGAGCTGAGACAAGTTGCATTAGTAAGTGTAAGAATATCCATCACACCTGGATTTAGGGTGGCTAGCATTCTCAGTGGATCTGAGAATGTCCTGATTAACTGTAATGTACTATAGGATAAGAAGTTTACTGTGAGCCTGAGCACCACAATGTGTGTGGGTGGCCATTCTGAATGGTGTGCTCCGTGGTGCGTCACACAGAAACCATTCACTCTTATATTCCCTAAGTGAAACATGCTCACATGCATGCTGCCTAATCAGCAAATGTTGATGCACTGATGACATGCTGAATTGATCTGATGACTGTTATCATTTCTGTGGCTCATCATTTAGACTGCTAGTTTACTTGCTGTTCTGTCTTAAGAAATGTGCCCTAATTTACCCCTACTTTGCCAACAGCACAATAAATTTTTTTACATTTTCCCAATTTAGAAGGTTAGTGGTTTGCATTTGATTGTACAGTGATATAAATGAACTGGCTTCTAAAAGCTTTCCTGTTTTGCATGTTAAGGCTTTCAGGTGTTATTCATACCATGCAAGCCTGGTATATATAAATAAATCTGTGCAATGCATATTTTCATGTTTTCACAGATGCTTTGTCATGTTTTTCTTCCAAGCACTGGTATTCTAACTGTGCAACAGGTCTCGAGAGGAATGCAAAGCCTGAAAGACAGCATGATACTACCTTATTTGTAAGATTACAGTATATGCCCTCAACATGCACCAGCCCATTCAAAACATATCTGCTTAATATGAACACAAGACTTGCCCCAGACTTGTAGCAGTGCCCCATCAAATAATCACACAGATGCTTCTCTAACTTGCTTGTGTGCTCCTAAAAGGAAAGAATAAATTCCCTGTCCCTTTAGTCCGATGTATCTGCAACACAGACCCATAGATAGGAACTGTTGTGGCCACCCTTCCTGAAGAGTCTGCTGTGGTATAAACTGACATTAGTCTTTTCAAAGACTATGTTAGGGATCACTTCAGCAAAAGATTGAGAAAATCAGATGTCTTGGGGATAAGCTTGCATCGCAATTATTAGTGGCCAGAAGATTCTGGCATACCCTTGTAGTCAAATCAAGTAGTTTACTTTAAATAACCAATTAACTGACTTAGCAGCATTCCATAACAAAGTACCTTCCCAGTGTTCCTTGCTATGCCAAATATGTGTCCAACAAGGCTAAACCTTTTGACACTGAGATGATGACGGAGGCAACTCTTTGCAACAGCATGCGATAGTTAATGTCCAAAGAAAAACTTTCTAATAACAATGCAGGAAAAAAATAAGCACACATCCTATCACCTGTTTACTCTGCCACCATACAGTACTGTAGGTACTCAAGCGGTATTCTGGTTTTCCCTGCCATGCCACGCCAGTGCCATATGAGGAGGATTAATGGAAAAAATGGGAACAATTATGGGAGTTATTGTGGTGAAGAGGACACCAGTTCAAATCTTGTTTAGGAACCTAGGGTCCTTGATTGATAGAGCCAGTCCTGATTATATTACAGTTATCATAAAAAGGGAGAAAACCAGCTGTGCTGGAAGTATCTGGAATAATAGGTGCAATGCACCAATAATTAATTATTAACAAATACTGTAAATATTAATGGCTCATATACAGTATAAGAATTTAAACATATTTCCATTTTTAGGAATGCTGTAGTCTTAAACACTAAATTGAAAATGAATTAACAGATAATTTCTACAGGCCAACATAACAAAACATGCACATAATAAAGTAGCATATTTTTATACATGCTGATTGTGCCCTCTGTAGGCTAAAGAGTGAATTAATAAACCAGCATAACATGTTTATTCTGCCACACACAAGCTTTTGTCATAACAAGTTTTTATTTTATTTTTAGATTTGAACAAAAATTACATTTTGACCATAATGTAACATACACTAATCTGTTAAATTTTCTGAATGATTCTGATGTTTTTAATTGTGATCTTTTTCTGCAGATTTTTACTCTCAGTTCTCCCCCCAGACGCGTTGAAGACTGGGTTATGTGCAGTGGACTGGTCAGATGACGTATTAATGCTTTGTGCTCAGTATTTCTGGGATAGTCTCCAGCTCTGACCATGATCCTGAAGAGTAATGAATTAACAAATGAATTTGCAGAAATCCTGAAATGTTGAATGTTGCAAGCTCTCAAGTTCAGTTCTGAAACATTACAGCTTCAGTTTGGAGATCTGAGGACTGTAGTCAGTCAGGATACACACAATCAACCCCTACAGAGAAAGGCAAAAAATACACATTCATGCATTAAACATATTTCTATGAATTTGTGCCTACGTTCACACATACTCGCACACCAAAAAAGCATAAGACACATAAATACCACTCCACCATAATTACCATAATAGTCCATTTGCGGTTTTCCGCCTCAGGAAACACCAGTGATCGTGGCGAGTAGAAAACCTCATCGTCTACCTCTTCTGACTTTCGTGGAAGACAATGCATGAAAGTCCAGTCTGGTGCAGCTACACTTCCAGTCTAAGAGCCAATCAGATTGCAAGATAAAATCAATTAGTTAAATGTCTCAGTGCTGTTACTATCTATTATCACCACTCATGTAATGGCTCTCATCCAATCAGATTACTCAGTCAGAACTAACTGTTGTATAATTTACGACGGAGCTGAGAAAGACTCATTTACCTGCATGGTGATCTGGTAACCATGGAAATCCTTTAGTCTCTTCTTCTTTTCCTCTTCCTGTCCCATGCTAATCCATGTGTCAGTCACCAGCACATTGCTTCCCTGAGCTGCCTCCATTGGCTCTGAAAACAAGTGCAATTCTGTCCCAAACTACAGAGTGTGCACAAACATATTCTACATTTTATTCACAAATTCATTGTCTGTGGATGATCAATCTACAACCCCAATTACAAAAAAATTAGTATAGTATAGAAATTGGCAATAAAAACAAAAAGGAGAAGTTTCTTCACCTTGTCCTATATTACGATCTATAACACTACAACAACACATTTGATGATTTACCCTGTGAATGTAAACGTTTGCTGAAAATACAGTACACATTCATTTCAAATCTGTTGGCTGCAAGATCCTCTAAAAAGGTTGGGACAGGGTCAACGTGAGTTACAAAGAAAGGTGGTAGTTTTAATAGAGCAAGGTTTAGGCAAAAGATTCGCAAATGATGCACCAACAAATTATCCATGACTTTTATCATACAATGTCAGTACACAATATCATCAAGAAATTCCAGGAAACTCGTCAAATCTCAAACATCACTGTCTTAAAAACCGTCAGGTATCAGTATGGATATCATGATATGGGCTCAGAAACACAGATAGACAGTGGCACAATGGAAACATGTTTTGTGGTCCGAAGAGTCAACATTTTAAAAAGTTTCTGGAACAGCCATCATGTTCTCTGGGTGAAAGAAAAAGGGACCATACAAGCTCTTATCAGCATCAGGTCCAAAAGATATCAGTCACGGTATAGGGTTGTGCCAGTGAGCTTGACATGGGTAAATTGTATACTATGTCTGGGCAACATTAATGCAGAAAAATATGTTCTTTTGGGACCAACATCTGCTGCCATCAACACCACCTTTTTCAGAGATATAATTGTATTTTCCAGCAGGACAATGCCAAACCAAATTCTGGCTGCTCCAATTGAAAATGTGTGGTGCATGATGCAGTGCAAAATATGACAACAAAGATCCTGTACAATTCTGTAGCTGAAGGCCTGCGTAATGGGGGAAACCTCGGCTAGCTAAGCTTGATTAATTGGTGTCTTCAATGCCCAAATGCTTAAAAAGTGTTATTAACAAAAATGGTGATGTTATACATTGGTATACACAACAGGTCAATTTTTCCAACTTTTTTGAGAGGATGTTGCAGTCCCCAGATATGAAATGAATGCATATTTTTCACAAACTATTAAATTCATATGGTAAATGATCAAATAATAAGTTGTTGTAGAGTTTTTAATATAACAAAAAGTGAGCAAGACTTTACAGATGACTCCTGTTTGGGTTAATGGCCAATTTCCATGCTGTGTCAACTTTTTGGGTCTGCTGTTGCATACCCAGAGCGTGATTCCCACCAATACCATCGTGACACACCACCCAGTTTCGCTTAAGATCTTTTAATTAAACCTTAACAGAAAAGTATGGTTCCCTTTTGTGCATGACCTGTGGGACTTGTAGTGTGTTTTTAGCAGTACAAGGGTTTTAAGAATGTGAAATTCAGTGCCAATACTATTAGGTTATTAACAGCTAAAGTATATTGCATCATACCTGCTTAGAAAGACACAGTGCATCCTGAGTGACATTAGGATCTGGCTCATAGCCCTAGGAAGAAGAGAGCATAGAGTAGATAATTGCATCAATTGTTTTTTGCTGCAAAGGCAAGTGCACATAGACATTCATTTGTATAGTTATAAACACTCAGAAGTCAAGATAGGGAAAAACCTTTGGTGTTGCTATTCTCAGATTGACACCCAATTTGGCCAAAGACATCATGAAGGAGTGAAGGACATTGTTACCATCACCTATCCAAGACAGAGTTAGGCCCTTCAAAGATCCATAATGCTCCTAAAAGAGAAGACAGCACAAAGAATAAGGAGAACAACAGTGTCAGAAAGTGTGTGTGTGTGTGTGGGGGGTCTGAATAAAAATGTCTGACAAGTGCTTAAATGTAAATGTGTGTACCTGCAACGTGAGCAGATCAGCTAGTATCTGTATGGGATGGTAAAGATCAGAGAGGCCATTGATGATTGGTACTGAGGCTTCCTTATCCAGCTGCTCCAAAGTAGAGTGACTGTACACTCGCGCTAACACAATATCAGTCAGGCTCGAGAGCACTCTGCAATACACACACACAACATATTTTTACTGCGAGGTATGTGTATGTGCATGTCACCAATATAACCATTATATGCGTTATATTGTGTTTAACCTGGCGGTGTCTTTTGTGCTCTCATTAACACCCAGGTGAATATCCTGAGGGGTAAGGAAACATGGATGTCCACCCAATAGGGCAAACCCTGGACACACAAACACACACACACACACTAACTGTCTATTTGGCATTTTTGGGATTTGCTTACTTTCATTCATTATTCAGTATGCTCCATGAACATGTTGCTTATGCCTGAAACACACACACATGCTCTCATTTGCACCTGTCTCAGTGGACATGCGGGTCCTGGTGCTTCTCTTCTCGAATATCGTGGCAATAGATTTGCCTTGAAGGAGAGGAAGATACTAAAAATAGAAATGTAAACCATTAAATCAATTTAAATCACACAATTTAAATTGTTTTAACATTATAAAATTTTCTGTGCAAGGAAGAACATGTATACACCATAATAAATGAAAAGCAAGTTTGGAGTTTTTTGCACTCAGTTTTAAAATGATCTTACCTGTCCATCATGCTTGATTCGATGCTTCAGGTCAGCAGAAACCCTCAGGATGTGCTTGATCTCATCTGGGTTGAAGTCTTTCAGCGTCAGAAAACTGCGTCCCTTTAAATGTACAGCCCCTAAGCAGGTCCTCCCCACCCTAGTGTCACACAACACCACATACTGTACAGTAGATCATTACAGTTTAAATTGCTTTCATTTATGTATATATGGCAATATACTGTATGTGGCAATATATATCTAACAGTACTAAACACTAACAGTTTATAGACTGAGTTATCATAAAATATCATTTACACTTACCTCAAATTCCTTGTTTGTTTAAACTGGACAGTTTTAAGCCCGTGCATGAAGGTGTTCCTAAGAGCAGACATGTTTGGAATGTGTGCGTTTTTGCACCGCAGAGAACAAAATGCAAACTTTTTTGCTGCACGAACTCAATCCCCGCGTGCGCTTACATCAGCGAAGGCGGGACGCACGCGACTGCTTCATACAAGACACGCCCAAAAAGCACTCGTCTCCAAAACCACGCCCACCCAAACCCACGAGTCTCATTAACTGTTTTGAGTCCAGGAAAAAAATAATAAAACTCAGAATCTACATGTGCAAACGTGTTAGAGCTGATTCCATAGTTTTTCCCAGCTCCTTTGTAGAGGTCAAAGTGAATTCCAAAGGACTTAGAGGTACACAATACCATCTTTGTCAGCATTTCAGACAAACACCTTAAGTTAAAATATAGCTGGGCTTGTTTCTGCTATTATAAGTAAAATGTACTGATAAACCACTGACATAACATTGTTAAGCTGCAAACTGAGACACGCCGGTGAGAAGCAGTGTGTGTGTGGGGAAAAAAAATCCTAATACGTAAGCAATTTACCTTCCTCATTAAAATTGACATGGCGGCATAGTTTAGAACTGTCCTTGCACCTCCAGGGAATGGGTTCAATCCCCGCCTTGGGTCCATTGATTTTGCATGTTCTGCCTGCTTGGTGGTTTTACTGAGGTTACTCCAGTCCGCCCACAGATTAGGCTAACTGGTGCTCCCAAATTGCCTGTAGTGTGTGAATGTGCATGTTAGTGTGTGTGTATGTGTGTGCTCTGCATTGGATTGGTGCCTCGTCCCTACAGTAAGTCTCCTGGGATAGGCTCCAGGCCCCCTGCGTCCTTGTCGACAGGACAAAATGGCATAGATGATGAGTGAGTTACCCATCATGTTATACTGAGCCTCCTAACACTCAGTGACTGCTAATCAATCCCTGCTATCTGTTATCACCCAAATGAGGATGGGTCTCTTGTTAAGTCTGGTTCTTCTCAAGGTTCCTTTCTATTGCCATTTCAGGCAGTTCTTCCTTGCCACTGTCACCCTCAGCGTGCTCATCCGAGACAATCTGATCATTCAGCTCTTCTGTTCCATTGGACTACACAGGCCAGCTGTCACTCCCCATGTGCATCAGTGAGCCCCGGTCACCCATGATCCTGTCAGCAGTTCGATGCAGCTTTCTTTCCTTGATCCACTTTTGGTATTTCCTTATACATTTCATATTCATTTCCATAATAATCTTTTTGATTCTGTAAAGCTGCTTTGCGACAATATCTATCGTTAAAAGTGCTATATCATGAGACCAGAATGCCCCCAACTTCATTGTCTATAATATAGTACAATCCTCATATAGGAGTGTTATAATTCTTTTGCCAAATGTCTTTCTAGTTGAAGAGATTGATTAAAGTTAGAGCAACAGTCAGTAGAAATTTAGTAGAGTCTGGGTATCAGGGGGATAGAAATAAAATTGAATTGAACTGAATTGAATTGTTCACACACACACACACACACACATACACACACACAACCTTGACGCCTGGGTGATGTCACTGACCAAAAAATCAGGTGACTGACGATTGAACCAACAACGATGACGTCATAAACATACACTATGTAAATTACATTAGACCGAAATTGAGCTAGAAACCGCTAATATTTAGGATACTTAAACAGAGCGCATTTTTTTCACGAGGTAATATGGAGAATAGCGGGCACAGTGGTGGTCCAGTGCTGTTCAAACACCGGAGGTGAGTTCTTAGACATCAGAGTCAATAAACACCCCATCGGTAGGTTCGATCCGGTTCTGTGATTCGGCGACGCGGACACCGTATCGGTTCATGTGTTTTGCACCAAACTGCCCACCGTGCCACCGATTGCCCCATCATAAGCGCTATCAAAAATAGTGCAGCATAATTTTACATCTTTAGTCACGTGCCAGCCTTCGTCAACATTAATGAATTATTGGCACATAAAATGCATTTTGACCCATTTTTTTTAATCTGATCTTTCTGAACTAAACCACTGACAAAATTAATATGTTTCTTTAACAGTATTTTATTATGTGTATTAGAATTTTAGTATGTTTACAACTTGTATATTTTTATGTCGTTTATTTTATAACAAAATTCATTTAATTAATTTTTTCGAAATCTTGTCGTAGTTAATATTTAAAGATTTTAAAACGATTATTACAATAATCTAATTTAGTTTTTAAAAAAAATGTATTACATGACAAACCCCTAGACAAATAGATATATTATTTGCCCATTTTTCATCAATGGGAACGATAGCTTGTCACGTGACTAAGGTTCATTATAATAGTAACATAATACGTGAGCATAATAAAGATTTAAATAAATCTATGACAGGGGGACATGGACTGTAAAGAAATAAGTAAACGGGGGCTGTGTTTTTTTTTTATTCATGTAAAGCATTATAGCTTTTATATTTCTAAAAATATTTCAATAAGGTGTTTCAGTCCAGTCTACAGTTACTTAGAATCCAAGTTGTTAGGTTGTTATCACTTCTAAACACGAGAGAAAGTGTCTAACATGAACTAAATCATGAACTAAAATACTTCCACTAAATGGTGCATATTTAGGTATTAATAATTGATCATCATTAAGTATAATGAAACTCAACAACAACAAAAAAACAGGTAGACAAGGACAGTCAGTCTAGTAAAACTAAAATAATATGAAATTTCAGTGTGATACATAAATTATAAATTGTGTATAAGTGAGATGTAGTACAAGAATAATCTGGCAGTATAGCATATACACTTAATAGCTTATAAATACTTTTGTGGTATGTGCATTCATGAATAATATCTATATATTTTTTTACTTTTTAATGTTACATCATAAATGAATAAATATTAAAAGTCTCTTTGAAAACAGTTGAGAAATTCCTAGGGGTCAATGCTGAACTGGGATCTTGTGATGAGCAGTAAATGAGAACCAGGCGTTAATAGTAGGGTTACAAATGTCACACATTTTTCTTAACCAAAGTTAAGCATCAATAGCATCAATAACCAATTAATCTCTAATAATTAATAATTATTAATCAATACACCACAATAAAAATCAAATTGATGAAGCACAGACATAATAATAATAATAATAATAATAATAATAATAATAATAATAATAAGGCTGTCAAAAACACTGCTCGTCTCTCTGTCTTCATTCCAATCAAGGCTACTAGAAATACATGTCCAGTACAAGTCCCTGAACTGCAAGTGTGCCCTCCTGTGGTTTACAAAATAAATGACATGTGAGCTGTGAAGAAACAAGCATAGATTGTTGTCTCTATTGTGGCAAGAACAACGTTTTGGATTTGAAGGAAGTGATTGGCCCCAGAGAGGGCTTGGATTTTTTTTGTTACATATGTTTCTTACATTTATAACTTATTTATATTTTACTACTATGTTCCTTAATGTATGTAATTCCTCAAGTGCTAACTTCTGATTTTCTAAACATTAGTTCATGTTGTAACCAGTAATATATTAGTAATATCATGCTGATTGTAGGGTATATTACACTGCTGGGCTTCATAGATAGTTACAGTATGGTTATGATAAGAAGCCAATAATAAATGCAGATTTGGTAATGCAATTTCAATAATTTTTAAGGACCCCACACAAACTTACTGCTTCAGTAGTTCTCCTAGAGATTATCTGGCATCACTGTTTGATAATTTTCTGTTGTATATATATTTCTTTAATGAAAACTGAAGACAGACGAATGGAGATGACTCTCAGATGGAAATTAAAGAGGAAGATCGTCCAAGTTGGAGACAGATGGAACAAAGTAATAGAGTAAGTGAACTGTGTTTAATTACAAAGCTGTATTGCTATAGTCCATTCTGAGTCAATAAGCCACTCCTGACTGCATTTCATGTATTAAATTTGCATTGGTCATCTGTCCTTATTGCAGCATCTGGATAAATTAAAAGCAGATGGCACAGAGCTGGTCACAGACGTTCTGGTTAAATGTGATGCCAGGCAGATGAAGAGGAGAGTAGAACTAAGAGCGGCAAACAGACTAAGGTGCGAACACAGACGCTCACATGCACAAACGCACAACAAATGTGATGCAGAGGGTTTTATTACGTTGATTTTTTTCTACAAATGTTTAATAAATTTATCCATAGAGATTACTCCACCATATCAATCATTACATTTTACTTTGTTAACTGTCATCCCATTTTTATCAAGGCATTGTTACCCTTAAAATATGTAATTAGCAGTGGTGTGGTGATTAAGTAGTCTAATATTGAAATAATTTTATAAAGGTGATTACAGATTCTTGCCAATGCAGCCGCTTTAAATTATTATGCTAATTTATCAATAATATTTTCAACCAACATTAGATTTTAAGAAGTTTTGGTTGATGTGGCTTCCCTGACATTTCTTTACTACAGAATGAACCTCTGCACTCTGCTGCTTGATCATGTTTTAATTTTACTAGGAGAAGCTCTCGTTCCAGTTAAACGGGTGCTTTTGTATGCTTTCTGTAGCTACAGTACAGTATACAATATGTAGACTAAGTTGTGCAGCCATATTAAACTGGCCAGACATTATCACAGAATTCTTGACAACTACCATGATATACAGTACAGTATCAGTTATACAGTTTAGAGTTTAATTATTGATAAATGGATGAAAAAAATACAGACTATGACTCTTTCAGTATTTAAAGCTAATAGTTAGAAAACACTTACAAATGTTACATATAAGGAAAAAGTCCTTGCTGTTTGACAATATAACATTTTGTCTAAACAATCTAAGGAGTAAAAATAATTAAACTAAATTATAGCTTGCATGGGGTTACAGAAGGTACTGTATCAATGCTGCCGGATCTAGAGCTTCAGTTCCAGTATGTGCTTTGGGCTCTGGGACAGATTGGAAAGAAACAGAAATTGTCTGTTTCTTATTTCTCCATTGTTCCCAAACATGCACTCGATAATCCTGGCCAGAGTGGAGAAGCTAGAAAATGAGGCTAAATCCAGTACAGAGAAGTTCAATGAGATCATGAGCAAGTGGTCTGAGGCTGAGACGAAGGTGATCCACCAGGAGCTGAGAGATGATCTGAGAAAACAGCAACAGCTCTGTTGGCAAATCATTGAAGACAAGAACAGGCTCCTTAATGAACTGCTGCAAGTGTGTATATATATTTACACACACACACACACACACACACACACACACACACACACACACACACACACACACACACAGATGTCTACTTTTGTGTGCAGGAACTAAAAGGAAGAGATGATCGTTTTGTGAAAGAGCGCAAAAAGGAGGCAGAAGAAGTGGATCTCTTGATTGAAAGGATGCAGGAACAGATCTCAAGTCTGAAGAAACATTATAGAAAAGAGCTGGAAGCAGTTGAGGTGCGGTAGTGCCCAGATGCTATGTTTGTGCTATGCTATGCTACGGTGGCTTAGTGGTTAGCACTGTCGCCTTTCACCACCAGGTTCTGGGTTCAAATCCTGCGTTGTCTGTGTGTATGAAGGTTGCATGTTCTCCCTCTGCTTGGTAGGTTTCCTCCCACAGACATGCAGAAAGACATGCAGATTAGGCTAATTGGTGTTCCCAAATCCTATCATGGTTGTACGAAATTGGAATAAATACGATGGTCACCATTGGGTTCCATGGTTCCTAGGGGGACTACAGAGGCTTCTAGATGGATAAATGGATTATACAGTATATTATGTGCTAAACTTACACGGTTTATAATTCTATGAAAATGTATATCATTGGGTCTGTAAATGCTTGTAATACACTTGTCACACTACAGTGGGTCCGGAAAATGTTTTGGGTTTTTTACACTTTATTATTTTATAGGTTTAATTTGAAATTAATTATATACATTTTGGCCATCACCATGCACATTTCATTACATACATAAGCAGTAATCTTAAGCAGACAGCAGAAAAATCTCATATTTAAACACAATATGTATTCCCACTCTTTATTCAGTACTATGTAGAAGCAACTAAACCTTTGAGTCTTTAAGTCTCTACAAGCTTTGCAAACATAGATTTTGGCTGTTTTCTATTTATATCTTGTTTACATCTTCATAATTTTCTAGAAGATTCTAAAACAGCATAAATGCAAGAAAGTTGTACATGCAAATGATTAGAAAAAGCATTGTGCTTACTTTGTTTCTTGTTTGGGTTACAGTGCTCATTCCATGATGAGCAGAAGGATTTGCTCTCAGCCAGCACGAACAAATGGGAACAGCAGAGGAAAGAACAAAATGACAAAGAGGTACAACAATTTTTTACATGTTTAATGTAAAAATGTAAACAATGTTTTACATGTTGGATTTGGGTGGGTGCCAGGGGCATTGTGTTTAGCAAAGATATGCAGAGTAGTCTAATTGCCGTTCTCAAATTGCCCAGAGTGTGTGTGGCTTGCAATGCATTGGCCCCCTATCCAGGGTGTCCCCCGCCGGGCTCCTGGCTTCAGCAGGGGTTCTCACACTTAATATTCAAAGATCCAAGTCTGATTTATATTTAAGGTCAAGGGAACAATCAGTGAAAAGCAAAAATGATTTTCTTAAACTTGCTTATAACTTATAAGCAACATTCATTTACATTTAAGGCAGTCTGAGAGAAAAGACATTAAAACCTAATGGGAAAAAATGCCACTGTTTAACTGCAATCAGTTGCTTAAACCAAAACAACTCTAACTTTACAGGAATTTACATTCAAGTGTCAGAAATATTCAAAATACATCCACTTCAATTTGTTGTTTGTGAACCTTAAAAGTAGTAATGGGTCGTTCATGAACGATTCATTCTTTTTGAACGAGTCTTTAACGTGACTCAAAAGAATGAGTAGTCTCAGAGAGTGATTTGTTCATTTTCTACTGGTTGCGCATGCCCAAAGCTTTGCAAAACCTCCATAGGTTATGTACAGGAAACAGAAATGAGTAGTTACCTTTGAGTCTTCTAGTCCGAATTGTTCGTTCTTTTGTCACATAACTCCAATAAACGCTATGTAGTGCTCTAGATTCAAAAGAACAGATGACTCGGACTAGAAGACTCATGAGAAGAACTGCTCAAGTATTGCACTGCATAGCATCTATGACCCCCACGTGACCCCCACGTGACAATAGAACAAAAGATTCGGACCAGAAGATATGAGAGGCGGGCTGCTCATTCTGTTTACCGTAATATTCAATTTCAATTTTATTCGTTTAGCGCTTTTAACAATTGACATTGTCACAAAGCAGAATATGTCCTTAGCTGCATTGTAATATTTTCATTACTGGAACTATAGCCAAAATCGTGTATGTAGACGTGCTGGGGGTCTGTTTATTGAAAATGTAACATTTTATTTTTATAAAGAATGAAATGAACTAAATGACTCAAAAAAGATTAGTTCATTTTGATGAACGAGATTCATCAAAGAACCAAGTCACTAAAATTATCCAAACTTCCCATCAGTACTTAAAAGCTCATTAATCATTAAAAAAAGTTTACAGGTGTTTTAGATGAAATTTAGCTACAAGAGAAAAATCTTCATTGTGTGATTTTCATGTTGAAACAAACTAAATAAGCTGTGTATTTGCTTTTATGACTACATAAACCGATTAAACAAACTTACTTAAATGACATAACAAGATTTTTTTTGAGTAAACGTTTTACCGTACCTTAAGGGGCTGTTCAAATGTTTTGTCTAAAACGTGTGGAAAAAAGTTCTCTCCTTCTTTCCCAAGCGTCATGGTGTGGTGTCTGTCATTGCTAAGCAACCATGACCATCTCATTCCATGATGCCAAAAATCCCTTGTATTAAGCTATTCTACTAAATTTATTTGTGGACAAGAGGGAAAAAAACAATGTGCTTTCCATCCTTCAAGGCCGAAGAAACACCGGATGATCTCTATCCCTCTTTATTGTGAGCGTGCTACTCTGAAAAATGGCACGGTCTAATTTCAAATACAGTAGCTGGATAAACCTCGGCAGGAAAAAGATGTGCGCGCTAGGCAGAGAGACTGAACCTTTTCTTTGCATATTTGGATTGTGACATTCTGACTGCATAGGCGACGTAATGTATGCAGCCCGCAGAACTAACTATTTGTAATATTTATAACACATTTTTATTTCACAGTAAGAAACAAATACTTCATTACATTGTATTTTTGTAATCCTAATTTGAGGTGTGGGCTGGGTCAGGTAGTGTTTATAAGTAGGACTACATTATTCTGTGTATGTGTGTGTGTGTGTATATGTGTGTGTGTGTGTGTGTGTGTGTGTGTGTGTGTGTGTGTGTGTGTGTGTGTGTGTGTGTGTGTGTGAGCTCTAAATTATTGCCCTGTGTTTGTTTGTGTGCAGCTGAAATTCTTGATGCGGAGGATGGACATGGTAGAGGAGCATGAGGCCCTGTTGGATCGCTTGAGAGCAGAAAACTCAGAGGAGTACAACCAGCTCAAAATCGCACTAGAGACTGATCTACAGGTAAACTGTCTAACACTGATAACACAATGTTTGTTGCCATTTTATAAAAACCCTGTTTTGCTCAAAGCCCTAAAAACACCTTTACCCATAATTCAAGTTTAACTGAATTCATCTTAGGCGGCACAGTGGCGTAGTGGTTAGCATTGTTACTCATCTTCTCTCACTCATCTTCTATATCGTTTTATCCTGTATTCAGAGTCGCGGGGACCTTGAGCCTATCTTAGGAGACTTAGGGCACGAGGCGGGGTACACCCTGGACAGGGTGCCAATCCATCGCAGGGCACACACATATACACACACACACTCTCACACTCACTCACACGCTACTGGCAATTTGGGAACACCAATTAGCCTAACCTGCATATCTTTGGACTGTGGGAGGAAACCGGAGTACCCGGAGGAAAC
>JAQQZT010000036.1:8638662-8649960 GCA_030068275.1 Clarias platycephalus | reverse complement strand
GATCTCAACCCAATAGAGCATCTTTGGGATGTGGTGGAACGGGAGCTTTGTGCCCTGGATGTGCATCCCACAAATCTGCATCAAATGCAAGATGCTATCCTATCAATATGGGCCAACATTTCTAAAGAATGCTTTCAGCACCTTGTTGAATCAAAGCCACATAGAATTAAGGCAGTTCTGAAGGCAAAAGGGGGTCAAACACCGTATTAGTATGGTGTTCCTAATAATCCTTTAAGTGAGTGTATAACACTGCATAAGCAGCAGCTTGATACAAAGCAGTGACCTTCAGGTGTTATTATTATCATGGTGCATGGGTAGAGGATAGCTCAGTGGTTAAGGCATTGGCCTACTCATCAGAAGGTCCCGGGTTCAAACCCTGCCACCACATTGCTGCTGTTGAGCTACTTGGCCCTTAACCGTCAAATATAGAATAAGATAAAAATGTACATCACTCTGTTAAAGGTGTCTGCCAAATGCCGTAAATGTTATCATCTGTACCAGTTTCTCAGGGGGGAAGGGATGAGAAGGATTAATCACTACAAGACAATCACCGACCAAGAAAAAGTTCAAGTCAACCATCAGCTGGAAAATTTATGCCTACTGGGCCAGTTTTGGAACATTATCATGAAAAAGGATAAACAATCAACAGTGCCTAAATTTTGCCTAAATTTTGGCGACTGTTATCCAGGGGCGATGTGATCTTAAGTGACAAAGAACATCCATGCACTTCTGCCAAAACTGTTGACACTCTGCCAAAACTTTGTTTTGAGGTTTTAAAGCATTCTCCATATAGTCCGAATTTTTTAAAATTGTGACCAATTTTTTTTACTCACTGTCATATGTTAATAATAATTTTAACTATGTTTTCAAATCTGCCCACAATAAGGCAACTCAGTGGGGATCTACCTTCTGACTAACATACTTGTTTTCTGAAGAATTTTACAGATGTTGCCAAAAAATAACATCAAGCACCGTGTATTCATATTGGGGTCACTTTGTTACAGACTGCAGGATACACGCAACAATCTAAAGGAAAAATGTGCCATTCAGGAAAAGCAGTCCCAGGAGGAGATCCAGTCATTAACCAATAAATACAGGCGCCTCATACAACAGTGCAAAGATATTCAGAAAAGGATAAGGTATCAGTAATACCCATATACACACACACACACAGCACACCCGATCACCACTAATTCCAGTTTCATCTCTAGTTCTCACACAGTAGATTATTAACAATTTTGATTGTAATGTGTCCATGTGAAGGCATTTTGCAGAAATTGATGCCAAGCGTTATGAGGAGATTTGGCTGATGAATGAAGATGAGGCCAAAGCTTTGGTGGGCAGGGCTGTGGACTTAGACCGGGTTATTCATGAACAGGTGCTGGGCCTGCCATGGAGTCCACCACCACTGCCCTTCACAGAGAAATCTAACCCCCAGCAGCCCATGGATACAGCATGGCTTGTAACCCGACAAGCTCTGGGAGAGGTGGACGAGACACAACATACAATGGGGGAATCTGGATGTCTGGGGAGCCCCACAGGCAGAATGAATTGTAAAGCTGTGAAGAGGCTGATGGAGCTTCTGTGTGATGAGATGGTGGGTACTATCTGTTTATGTGTATGTGGATCAGTGAGTATCCAGAGTTAATTCAAATACAAATACAGATAATGATATTGCTATTTGGAGCATTAAACTGATACAGATAATGTCATAGTGTTACACTCCAAATGAATATACTGTGATTATATTGTGGTTAGTTAAAGTGCGAGGTCAATGGGTTTATAATAAACTTAATGTCCTAATATGCGAACATTTTAAAAAATATGTTCATGTTTATGTTTTAGGGCTTTCTTTTAGAGAGAAAATGTCTTGAGTTAATTTCTTCCATGGAGAAGAATGAACAGGATTTTTTGAAGCTCGATTCCATCTGTTCTGTGAGTAATATTTTTCGTTAACTTCTGAGCATATCAGCTGGTTTTACTTGCTATAATAATAATTATAGCAAGTAAAATACATCCCATTAATACTGATTTATGAATGTATTTTTTATCTTGTGTGATTATTTGCAGGTGTTGGGGATTGAGAATGAAGAGGATGTAATTGAAATGACCAAGTTCTTCTTGAAATATAAACAGCCACAAACAGAGAAGGTGGAGTTAGAAGGAACTTTGTGGTTCATTTAGTTCTAACAGAGTTCTGTTTCCTCTTTCATTTAATTTCAGCTGTATTATTACACTATTATACAGGGTAAAAGTAACTAGGCATTAAAAATTGGTAATAAACTCCATATTTCTCATACAAATTCATTGAAACAAATTGAAAATATAAATGATCACATAGGAAAATGAAAGAAAATCTTTACATTTCAATGTAGGCATCGGTGGCGTCAACCAATTTCATCAAACGGCCTGGAATGGAACGGACAGTCTTCTGTAGGAAGTCGTTTGTGATATTGCTGAGAACCTCCTGAATCTGTGCCTCCAAGTCCAGCAGTGTGTCCTCAAGCATTTTCCAGGAACAACATGGACCTCATAAATGGCTTCCAAGATGTCCACATCTCACTCTATGTAATTTTTACCCTATGGGGCTATGCAAAGTAGGAGGACAAGGCCTTGCATACTGGAGGACTTGGAGGCAGAGATTCAGGAGATTCTCAGGAATATCCCAAACAAACTCCCTTCAGAAGACTGACGATGTTGATGCCACCGGAAAGATTTGCTTTTATTTTCCTATGTAATAAAGTACATGTACAATTTGTTTAAATAACTTTGTTTTAGAAATATGGACTTTATTTACAATTTTTAATGTCTAGTTAATGTCTTTTCACCCATCCTGTAGTAATATCTCAATCAGTTTATGACTAACTTGGTTTTCTTGGTTTCTTAGAGTATGTCAGTGAAAAACATGGCAGAGAATGAATCCAGTCTTATCCACTCAAATGATCTACTGAGAGCTCTAAGAGCCTTCCATGCCCAGTACTGCAAAGCAAGGTGTGTGTGTGCGTGTGTGTGTGTGTGTGTGTGCGACAGAGACATTAACAAAATAGGGTTTTGTAACCTAATCTGATTCACTGTACAGGTACAGGCATGAATTTTCCTGTATTCAAGACTGCTAAACATGTAAGAGTGGTTCAAAACTTAAATTATTTCTTTAATTACTTTTATTACAGAGAAAGACACAGACATAGAAGCAGTGCTTCAGGGCTAGAAAAGATGACCGACTCCGAGGTCAAAACGTACTGGGAGAACATAGCTAACGTCATCCCTGAGTCCAAACTCAAAGTCTGGAGTGTGCTGGAGGCCGGTCTCAAAAAGTACTAGTGAGTATAAGCATGTGTGTCTTCACATCATAGCAAAAAAATATATTTTTGTTTTTATTTTGAGATAATCATATCAGTTTTATATTGTTTCTTTCTCAGTACTGAGCTGACTAAGAGATCCAAGCTTCTGTCTGAAACAAAGCAGCTCAAACAACAAAACTCAAAGCTACGCATGATCCTGCAAAAATATAAAAAAATCAAAGGTAGGTGTGTGTGCGTGTGTGTGTGAGTTTGTTCACTTCCAAACTCAAATCATCCTTCTAACGTTTTATCTCCTGTTAGTGAAATGGTGAACTGACGATCCTGCCCATTCAGATGCCTGTCCATGGTTGGAGCAGATATATATCAAATATACTGCAAATACTTATTACGATAATTACAATGAACAAGTATTGCAATAATTTAGATAAATACTCACACCAATCAGCCAGGTTACTCAGTGGTAGATTTCGCACCTACCATGTGGAAGGCCCTGGTTCAATTCCCACCCAATGCAGAAACTCAAGCCACTAGATGATTTGCCGGTCTCAAGCCAGGATAAAATGTGAGGGTGGTATCAGGAAGGGTATCTGGCATAAAACCTGTGCCAAGTTGTACGTGGCTCGTATGGTCTGCTGTGGCTCCTTGATGGAAGCAGCCAAAGTACAATAACAACTTACACCCATCAGCCATAACATCGGTGAAGTGAGTAACATTGGTCAAGAAGGTGGGTGGGATATATGAGTGGTTCTATGGAAACATTGGAAAGAGCTGACAGAGTAGGAGTATGTTCAATCCTTCTTTTAAGCCGAGTGATATTTCCTTAAGTAAAGGAGGGTGGAACTAAGATCCCCATTTAGGTTCATTGTGATGGCTGCTGGGAAGCCATTCTTATGTCATGTTACAACATGGGATGGGAACAAACTCCCTTCTCTATTCACAGTCGATTGCTGAAGCTCAGGAACTGAGGGAACTCAGGAATTTGTCTAAGAATACCAACTCTGTTACCTACGTAGGACACAGTTATCCAATTTGCCTGTTGGTTTCTCCTCATTGTGTACACCAAGGTGTCCATCTGGCTTCTTGGGTAGTCATAGCCCAGTAGGCCTACTTGTGGAATTCTGCTGCATTCATGATTGAAAAGTTACAATGCACGAGGATTTCTCCATCAGTTTATGTTAGTCAAGTATGTGCTTTGGCTGGAGGGTGTTGTATGCCAACTGGCCCTCATTAGTGAGAAAACTGTAGGCCCAGTCCACCTTTGGCCAGCTTTCATGGATGGTAACTCATGTGAAGGTGCGCATGTAGCCTCTACATGATTGCCCCTTGTGAGTTTGACCAAGGAGTGCTGCACATCTCACCAAGGGTTGGGTAGCAGGGTATCAGCAGCAACACTCGGGTTGCATTTGGCCAGCAGTATGTCGGTGTCTCTAATTGCATTCCATCTAGTGCACATAAACAGTGATCAATGATCAATGCCACATCCCATGTGCTTCCTGGCAGTTCACAACAGTGGTACTGAACTGCACTTTCACAGTGGCGGTCATGTGAAGAACATCATGTCATAGTAGGTATATTACAGTAGCTATCAGGTGCTGCGGAGATATATTAGTGAATATCAGAGTCCATTAGTTCTGCAACAAGATAAAGTCTTCACCACTCCTGAGAAAACATTGGCAAGACCTGATTAGACATGAGTATGTTCAACCCATCACAAATGTGTGAGAAGCATGCTGTGCCTTGTGCGCGTCATCTTACGCCCATCTTCAGAGGTCTTGGGGGTGTCTATGCCTCAACGTGTCAGAGATGTTTTGCCGCAAGTGGGAATTATCTAATATCATGAAGGGGGTTTCAATGTTATTATTGATGCCTACAAAAAACACTATTAGTCTCACATAGGTGTATATGAGCTTTCAATTTTTATATGGTTTTCAAGAAATGACAGACTATGATCAACTTAAATAAGATGTGAATGTTAGTTTTGAAATTGGTTCAGCAAAATTTCTTTTTGTGTATTTTTATTTATTTATGACTGCATGTATTTAGTAGCAACAAACATTTATTTTAATTGTATTCATTGTACGAGCAATGAGTAGAACCTACCATCAATCAACCGATGCCAAAATACATAAATAAATACATCTGGAAATAAATTTACATATTTTAAAATCATCTAAATCAAGAATCTAAATCTGATTTTCTATAGTTCACAAATATGCTATTCTAACAGAAAATTTATTTTCCCCATTTTTCCAACGAGTTAACCCAGGCAAGCTTACAACTTCTTAGAAATAGAAATGGCTCAAATCAGTCAGATAGGATAAATGCAAAAGGATACTTTTGAAAGGAACCACATCTTTAAATGACAACACTGAGTTCTTTTTTCTATTCGACTGATTAACAGCTTTGCTTTTACTCCACTTAAATACATTTCTTATCAAGGCTCAATTTTACAGAAAACTCTGTAATTTCTCTCATATACCCCCTAACTTTTTTCATCCTTGGTCTATTTAAGATTCCAAGGACAAGTAAAAATACTTGTTCCTTCCTTTCTTCAGTAAAAAGATCTACATTGAGGCTAAGGATGAAAAACATAAAGGAGAATGAAGTTGTAAGATAATGTATATTATCATGGAAATGAAGAGTGTGGGCTGCACTGCACAGAATATTACATTTCTTATAGAATGGCACTGCAGGGGTAAACTTTGGGTTTGCAGGGATGAAGAAAGGAATGCAATGTGTAAGGGAAAAAACTAAAATTAAAAAAAAAAACTAAATACTGAACTGAGGAACAATTAATTAGGTGAATAATCACTAATATTAAAATAATAAGAAAATGCATGAACCTAAACCACAACTATTTGTGAGAAGAAACAAGGGAGTCCAACAGGAAGAAGTCTTTAGTTCTGGGGAAACATTATACAATAGTATCTAGACCTATTGCATAAAAACTACTGGAAAATTCATGTCTGGTGAACACATTTTATGCTGGTGCAAATTTTCCTACACTGTAGAAACAGTCCTATATGCCATACTACTAATACAGTATGTAGATCTTGTTCCACATTCCCTCCAAGTTCATTTCCATACTGTGACAAAAAAATATAAACAGTTCAGTTCAATAAAAATGTCTTTTTCCAGTATTCATTTGTCTAGTCTGGGGAGCTTGTGCCGACCATAGCTTCAGACTCTGATCCATTTTAAGGTCACAAGTGTTGCACCTTCTAAAATGCTTTTCTGGAATATATGGAATCCATATATTTTCTGTCAGCGCAGACTAGTCTTTTTCTTCTAGTTGGATCTTTCTCATCAACAAAGTGTTTCAGCCTGCAGACCCTCTGCACACAGCGGGTAACTCCAGGACCAAGATTATTATTAGATACTATGATAAATCATACATTTAAACAAATGTTCAGATTTTATGTCTGTAGCATGCAAATTTATGATGTTTTTTTTTTTCAACATACTGTACATTATGCAAGACAGGAATTTCCTGTGTTACTGTTTAGATGGCTTACACTCACACAATATTTATCACTTTTATTACCACCAGCAACTGTTTTTCTGAGTACTGTTATTAAATATAAAGTAGAGCAAAATATGATAGGGCATTTGTTTTATGATAAAACAAATTTATGTTAACTTTATTTTGACACAGTTCTACTCATTACAAGCTTAAACTTGTCCTGGCCTGCTGGTGATATTTTTGCTCATATTTGGCATGCATTTATCAATAATCATGATAAGTGTGAGAATGTGAGAGTATGTATGTATACAATTATATATATTATTTAAATGTATTATTATTAGTAGTATTATTACATTATGTTATTTGTATAAAAAAGTATGTTTAAAATTCTTAATTAAATGAACTACGGGTTTGTGATTTTTTTTAAATACCCAGTGAACCGTTCATAGTTTATTTTAGAAAACGAATCAAATATTGGGCACATTATGTAAATATATGTATAATCATATTTATTCAGGGAAGCCACTCATGCTTTACCGAGCCCACTGCACATTTAAAATCATGTTAAAACCCCTTAGAGTTGACCAATTCTGATTATTCATTTAGGTTTATATCTATCACTAAATAATAACTTGACAGGCATCAAATTCTTTAAATGTAAATATTGTTATTAAAAAATAACTAACTAACTAACTAAATAAATAAATAAGTAAAAAACACTATATGCACATTGCTTTTTGTTAATGTGGTACCATCAAGGGGACATGTCTGGTACCATTTATAAGTCTCTTTGACCCGGAATTTGTACTGTAGACTAGTATAATGCAGTAATGGATTTTGCGATGCTTTGGTGCACCTTTAAAGCTTTAATGTTAATGTGAATTAAAGGTAAACTACACGGTCAGAAAAGAGGTAAATAGACACCCATAGATTAATGCACCAACATTTGTTACCATTTTGAATGAGTAAAGTCTAGCTATTAATAAAGTATATTAGTAATACTCTGTTGACGTTCCTTTAGAAGCTTTTAAAACAAAACCTGCTGGGGTATACAGTAGAATGAAAGAGTTATTCATTCATGTTCTATACCCGCATCCTGTGTACAGGGTCACAGGGAGTCTGTCACCTATCCCAGGAGACTTAGGGCACACCCTGGACAAGGTGCCAATCCATCACAGGGCACACATACGCTACGGGCAATTTGGAAACACAAATTAACCTAATCTGCATGTCTTTGACTTAGTGTTTAGTACTGTCGTCTTGCACCTCTAGGGTCTGGGTGCGATTCCCACTTCGGGTCTGTGTGCATGGAGATTGCATGTTAACCCCATGTTTGGTGGGTTCCCCTCCCCACAGTCCAAAGACATGCCAATTAGGATTCAGATCCCAAATGATTGTGTAAGTGTATGTGCCCTGTGATGGATTGGCACCATGTCCAGTGTGTTCTATACCTTGTGTCCATAGGTCTCCTGGAATAGGCACTTTAACCGTGTATACAGGATAAAGCGTGTATCCATGCACGTGTAAAATGAATAATAAAGCTAGATATAAAACAGTAATATAGAAAATAGAAAACACTTATGGTTCAGGCTCATAGATATTTAATTCAAACTTAGACTTTTTAGAAGTTTAGCACTGGTGATGTTTCCTACAAATGTAAAAAAAAAAAAAAAAAAAATAAAAAATAAAAAAGTCACTTATGGACTCATGACTTTGGCTACACATGGGATCCCAGTTCAGGGGTTTTGTGCACAGACCTGAGGGTTTATGCTTTATGCACAGCGGTACAGGACGGACGGACGGACGGAGAGCTCGTGTTTCGCGGAGGAGGCGGCGCTCTGCAGGGAGGAAGAGGAGGAGAAGGAGGAGGAATGCGGCCGCGTCTCAAGCAACTCCTGCACATTTTAAACATGACCAGCTGGCTGAGAGTGTGTGTTCTCGTGGGACTTCAGGTCGCCTGCTGCCTCGCGTATGACGGTAAGAGATGTGAGGTTCCCGCCCTGGTGTCCCGTTAAGAGGTTTGTTTCTGCAGCGTCCAAGTTTTCACTCGCTTTTCCTCCTTGATTGTGGCCACTCTGCGACCTAAAGCCCACGCTGTTGTGTGAGTGCGAATACGAGAAAGGTTTGTAATCCTCGAGGTTTACCTGGTGCGGGGTCTGAGAGGTTGAGTGTGTGTGTGTGTGTTTACGTGGACGCTTTTGGGGGGCAGAGGAGCGCTGCGCTGCGCGTTACGCCGCGAGCTAATAGTGTGAATCAGAGAGAAACACTGTATCCATTCATCCAGCTGTTCCGAGCCTCTGATGTCTGTACTTCACTGAGACTCTACTTGGCTTTGACCACTTGTGCACGCATTAAATGAACACATTAATAATGGAGATCATTTGGCGTTTGGATAGATTGGAGGTGGGTGTAGCACAGAGCCTGACAAGGCATTAAGATAATAAGAAATAATAATATTTCATTATTTGTTCCACAGCAGGGTGACATTTTCTCTCTCTCACACAAATCTCGAGGTCAAGGGTAGCTCAGTGGTTCAGGCATTGGACTACTGTTTGGAAGGTCCCTGGTTCAAACCCCATAACCATCAAGCTACCACCATTGGGCCCTTGAGTGAGCTCTGGTTTCTAACAGATTGGTGTCATGAGTGGTCATGAGATGGATGGTCAGAGTTGGGGTACTGTGAGGTGGGTTTTGAGTTGCTAGAAAGTCTTTTCTTTCGCTGTGGTCCACTGTGCTTTCTCCAGCTGTCTCTTCCTGAGCAGATTGGAGAGGGGTGATGTCACGGAAAGGTCAGGCACAAAATGATGATAACATCCTGCTTTAACCCTCAACAGCTCTGAGATAATAATGTAAGTCTCCCTGGATAAGTCTGCCAAATACTGTAAAAGCAGTCTTGCTCAAGGCCTCAACAGTGACAGCTTGAACCCCCGAGCAGTAACCCAGAACCTTAACCGTCTCAGCCGCCACTACATTCCCTTATGTGGGCTTTTTAGTGATCTGTGGTCCAACGCTTTGGGATGAATCTGGCTTTATGAGGTAGGGGGACGTACTTGTTTGGTGCCAGTATACACACCATACATAGGGAAACTGACACTTTTTTCCCCCACAAAGCGTCATCTACTGTACATGAATGCCATTTCTTTTGTCTTTCCCACTCATTATGAGCTTATATTAACAGATATAAAGTTATGTGTATAATTGCACTGTGAATAATATTTGTGCTGTATCTTGTTCTGGGACTCCATGGCCTCCATGTGCCCCACAGATAGAAATCAAGTGGGCTCACATTTGGAGATCGCTGACACCACTCTTTGGGACCACAGTGATCAGTCTAAGAACCCCAAAACTGTTGATCCACCCATGGTTTTTTATTTTCCCCATGTGTGGAGATTTGGAAACTCCAGGCACACTATAGAATTTTCTACACTGTTCAGGGAAATTTAAAGCTTTCACTATATATTCTCCATGTAACGGCAGAGTAAACAGACTTTGAATTTTCAGTCTTACTTGTTTGTTAGTTTTAGGCATCAGAATGATGCTTTTCTGGATATACTGTAGGTAAATAATGAAACTTGCACAATGAACATGATTTGCTTTAACTGTTAAATATGTAATGCAACCTCAATCATTTTCTCTCCAAAATCTGATAAAGATCAAACCAAAATCAAGAAACAAACCTTAAGTTATTTCAATTTTAAGGCGAATATTTTTTTTGTATATCATTTTAAAAGCTACATGCACTACAATTACTGGCACCTTTTAAACAAGATTCCTCATCTTTCAAGTGGTGCTTTAAAATGGGTTAGTCCAAAACTCTGCATGAGCAAAATCCTATAGTCCAGACAGATATGATTGCAAAAAAAAAAAAATCCATGTGATTTTGCTGGGGGAAATAAGTACACATGCATGATACATATAAAAGTAAATCAAGTGCTGTATGACTCAAGAGCCATTAATGATGTTTAATGCTCCTCTGGGATTTTGTGGAAAATGTAACATGTTCAAATATTAGCCATAGTATACAGTATGCGCATGTGTTTGTGTGCTCTTTGCTGAACAAAAAACTAATTCACTGACTTGCAGACTTGTACAGTAAGTGTGGTGTGTATGACAGGGGCTTTAGGTGTTTCTATATGAGTGGAGTTAAGGTAAAATTGTTAGTACTGTATGTATGATAGATTTCATACAGGTTGCAACATGAACCTACGTTCCGGGGCTCGGAGTCAGATTTGCGTTGATGGAATAGAAACTGATGCAAACAGCTCTTATAGCTTTCTATAAGGCTATATACAGTAGTTCTCTATCACCTCAAAGAGATGCCAAAAAAGAACAACACTATAACTCCAGTAAAGGCTGGTGTGAGTGGAAAACTTGTCTCTGTGTGTGAGAAAAGAGTTGCACGACATTTTGCTGAGCTCAACAGATGGAATCATCTGCCAAGAGGACCATGGAGCACTCACTCACTCACTCACTCACTCACTCACTCACACACACACACACACACACACACACACACACACACACACACAC
>JAQQZT010000036.1:8619634-8631855 GCA_030068275.1 Clarias platycephalus | reverse complement strand
GTAGTTTTCATAATACGCGGTACTGACAAGCAGCCTGCATCCTTTGATCGAAGTAGGCGTGGCGGATCGTAAGACACCTAGGCTTTTTTGGGAGGTCTTGACCACTGGAGATCAGAAATATCCCATAAGAACTGCAGTTTTGAAGTTGCTCCAACACAGTTGTATAGATATCATAAATTGCCCATTGTCAAGTCACTCAAATTCTTGCCTATTTTTATCAGCTTCCAACACGTCAACTTCAGGAAAAAATGTTAACTTGCTGCCTAAGATATCCCACCCAATTGCAAGTGCCATTGCAATAAGATAATCAATGTGATTTACTTCACTTGTCAGTGATCATAATGTTATGTCATATATCATATTTCACATTGTCACATCAATCGTCAAAAAGTTTCAATTATCAATCAAAAGTCTCAATCATCAATCAATCAATCATCAATCAAAAGCCTCAATCAACAGTCATCATTTAAAAATCTTAACCATCAGTCAAACTCTCAGTCAATAATCGAGAATTCAACAATCAAAGGTCTGTGTCTTCAATAAATCATCTAAGTCTCAAAAAATCATGAAATTGAGTAAGGGGGATACAGATATAGTACATTTACAGGATCAGTTACCTGTTTTCCCCCCAGAATTTCTCTATTCTCATTACTTGTGGGAACAGGAGATGCCACAACTGTAATATAAAAGAGTAAGGTATACAAAGGGGGCAAAAAAAGGGGGACTTTTCAAGGAAATGAGTATGAGGTTAGAATAATAATTTATGGAAAATATTTCCATTACTGCCATGAAGGAAAATAAAGCATTCAAACACTTTTTTTTATCTGAAATATGTATTATGTATTTCTAATAAATACAGAAGTGTTTTACAAAAACAAAACTGAGGGTAGAGTATCCCTTCTGTACACACCACAAATCACCAAAAAAAAACACATTGTTTCAACGCTTTTGTTGGCAATTTCCTGAGATATCTACATAATGAAGTTTTGAATTTTGTGGCTCAATTTTGGCTCTTTTCTCTAGGCAAACTATCTCCTCGGTTATGATCCCTCAGATGAATAACAATTTCAATATCATTAATAAATTTTCAGGGGGATTCAGGTCTGGACATTAGCTAGGTCATGCATGCCGTTATTAAATTATGTTTGGGTCATTGTCTGTGAAACATTCATCTTCTCCCCAAATTCAGTTTTGTGGCCAATGAGATTACATTCTCCTTTAATTTAATCTGGTACATCACTCCATTCATTTTGTTTTTAATGAAATTGAATGGTTATGTTATTTTTAGGATCATATGTGTAATTCAAATGATTGGATGAATTATTGACAATGGGTTCTATTTTCACTATTATATATATTCATTTTTTATTTAAATATATTTGCATTTAAGGTGGTACAATATTGCTGCTCCTCTATATTCCTACAGGATATATAATCCTACAAAAATGACAGAATCACAATACAAATTAAATCAGGAAACTGGTCTTAGATATCATGATAATACAGTACATGCATCATCATGCATCATTGTACATGCATGTGATACTGAGTTTTAAACATTGCATTGTGTTACTGTATGATGTTCTCAGGCCAGCTGAAGCAACTACTGGTTTGTATTTAAATGTAATTGCCAACGATGGAGCAATCACAGATTTAGCTTGCATGCAGACCTGTGTGATCTCTGTGATTCCGTGGCAATTCAGACTGCCCTTGGCTCTCTTCTGCTGTCTACTGTTTTCCAGGGTCAGGATACTGGTCTTACTCTGACGATGAGGATGTAAGATATACAGGTGAACATGCACACGCACGCACACCTATTCACTTCCCCTTACATCTTTATATTTCTGGCTGCATCACATGGACTCTGTTGGTACTTTGAAACACATCTGTCTTTTTATCACCTCTGTTTCTGATTCCTTTCTCCTTCTCAATGGCTAATCCACCTTCACATCTCATTACTCCTCTCTGCTTTTATCCACGACCATTATGAAAGCTATCAGTGAGTCAAGGTAAGTGTGTGGAACTATGTTTTTTGGTTCTTTTTTGCAGGTGACTATGATGAGATTACATTTGTGGGACTTTTTTAGTTTGTGTGAGTATCTATTTATTTGTATTTTTTTGTCTTGTGTAGGTGTGCCATGGTGTGCTCCAGTCAAAGTCAAGCATGGGCAGGCGAGCTGCCATACACCACGTGGTGAGCATTATAAGAACGTTCTGGGAGCCCGCTGTAGGATCCACTGCAAGAGAGGCTATGAGCTTGAGGGCAGCAGCGAGATACTCTGCATGGCCAGCAAACAGTGGTCAGGAAAATACTCCTGCAGAGGTCAGCCTCAAACAGATGAATTAGTTACATACATATAATTCATGGTGCATCTAGAACACATTTAAGAACGACTACAACTAACTGTCATATAATAAACTTTTTAAACCTGTAATTTAACAATACATAAATGACATTAATCTTAAGGTGCAAATGTATAATTTTTTTTTTTTTTTAATGAAACAGAGACAATGACAAACTTAACATTAACATACTGTTAATACTGACTGTTTAAGCACATCATGATCTGAATGAACTGTGTTTTTGCAGAGGTCCGCTGTCCACCACTGTCCATGCCATCTAACGGTGGATTTAAGTGTTCAGATGGTTCGTACTACAACTCCAACTGCCAGTTCTTCTGTTCACCAGGATACACACTCCGTGGAAATCAGCGGATCACCTGCCAAAGCAGCAAAACATGGAGCGGTGGCCAGTGTGTGTGTCTGGGTGGGTAAAATGATTAAAACCCAAAAAACTAATTCAAACAATCTATAAAAATTGAGAAATGAAACTATGATTACCATCAATTTTTAACGTGCTTGTCTTTACAGATCTGGATCCTCCGGTCATTAAGTGTCCAAATGTGAAGGAGAAGACAGCTGAGCCAGGAAAAGTGACTGCAAAAGTGACGTGGGATACACCAGAGGGGAAAGACACAGCAGATGGCATACTCACAGAGTTAATCTCACACTCACACAGTACTTGCTTGTGATCTTGTGGTTTGCCCATCTTCACATAAATTTCAGAATAGTTTAAATATTTTCATATTATGTTCTTTCACTTTAGTGTCCTATTTTAAATCCAATCAGGGTTTTAGCACAAATCCAAAAGAGCAAAATTTAAAGGCTGTTGTTTGAGATTTGCTAAGTAGTAAATGTTAAATAATAGCTCTTGTGCTTAAATAAAAGTTTTATGTAACCATAAACATTTTTGTGCTTTACAGTGTAATACTAAAGGGAAAGCCTCCAGGAACTTACTTCACAGAGGGAAACCATAAACTATCGTACACTGTATTCGACCGGGCTGGAAACAAAGCTACCTGTAAATTCAACATCAGAGTAAAAGGTGACTAATACAAGAACATATTTAGTATCTTATGATCCAAACAAGACATATCTCCAACTTCCGGAGTCTCCTGTTGTTAGCACTGCTAATCTATGTCTCTGGTTATGGTTTCAGCACATTCCAAAATTGACAATTTTACTTTATACACTAAAGCACAAACTGTAACAAGTAACTTGAAACTTTGAATTTCCAGACACTCACTAGAAAACAAAGTGCCCTTTTTCGGTCTCAAAAAGTTGGCTTGGTCTGCACAACATCGGACACACCATATACTGTCACGTGGGGGTGGTAATGGCTGTTGGTGTTGCCGTGAGCATAAAAAACAGGCATAGGCGCAGAGGGGTGTTTTAACCAAAAAAAGTATTTTATTAACAGAAAACATGTAACAAAAACACTTGCACATCTTAACCTGCTTTAGATATCACCAAGGCACTATGACGAGACACATACAGTAGGACATTTGCTTGATGGTGAGACACTTAAAGACGAACACACAGGCTCTGATACCTGTTACACAGAAGCCAAGCCCTATGGCGAAACACAGGCTTAAGGATGAACTCCCAGGCTCTAATACCTGGTACACGGAAGATAAGCCCTATGGCGAAACACAGGCTTACAGACGAACTCCCAGGCTCCAATACCTGGTACACAGACGATAAGTCCTATGGCGAACTTACAGGACATCGTAGACAAGCTGAGCATGGAGCTGAAAGGGGACCCGAACAAGCTCAAAGACACAGGGAAGCTAGGGAGACCAGAGACACCGGGAAACCAGAGACACAAAGAGGTTAGTGAGCCACAGAGGCTAGAGACACAGAGGCTAGAGACACAGAGGCTAGACACAAGGGGGGAAACGAGAATCTGGACTAGAGACAGGACTAGGGCTAAAGCCATGGCAATCAGCTAAACATGACACTTAGCTAAACATGGTGACTAGCTAAACATGGTGATTAGCTACCCATGGCAATTAGCTAAACATTCGTTTAGCTAAAGAGGTCTTTAGCCTTAACAACACTTACCCGATAGCTAAACATCAAGGGCCTACGGTAACACAAGAGGCTAGAGACACAGGAAACTAGGGAGACCCACGACACCAAGAGACTAGGCAGGCAACGAGAGACTAGGCTGACCAATGACACAGAGACTTGCAAAAACACTTGCACATGATCTCCCTAGTCTCTTTGTCTCCCTAGTCTCTCCGTGTTCCTGGTCTCCCTAGTTTCTCTTTGTCTCCCTGACAACACATGGATGACAGTCAGTTACTAACAAACATTCAATGCTCGACCCAGTTTCCCAGACTAACAAGCTATTTATTGACGATTTAATGACATGCCTCGGTTCAGGTGAGCTCCCGCATCACCTGACCGAAGTGCCTTCTGGGAAACTGAGCCGGCCAAACTAAAACTACAAAAACTAAACAGTGCCCTCTAGTGGCGATTCCTTACATATACAGTGTTGGGTGTAACGTGTTACAAAGTAACTAACGTATCTGTAATCTGTGAGCCAGACAGCAGTGATTCCGTTAGTGTGTGTGTGTGAAAGTCATCCTACAAGCCCCGCCCCCGATAATCCCCCCACCCACCTCCCCTCTGTTATTCCTGTTGTTATACCCCTATCTCACCTATGCGGTTTGACTCGCGGTGAGAAGCGGTGTTAGGCACTGTGAGCTGCCGCGAGTGACTGCCCGATGTTCCGCGAAGTTCTGCAAGGTCCGCGAGGACCGATGCGCGGAAAGATGGAAATGTAATCATAGTGGCCAAAACACATGGTGAATAAAGACGAACCCTACTTACGGCCACCGCGCGAAACCGCGTAGGTGACATAGGGGTATTAGTAGTTAACCAAACTTCTTTTTTATTATGGGCCAACCTTCGCTGCGTGATGATAGTAGTATAATTATAAAGGTCTTGACTAAAACAACATGCATGAGGAATCACAAAGTAGTTTTCATTTTCTGCAGTGGAAAAGTACTCTAACAAGTTACTTTTATCAGAAAGTAATGCTGTAATGTAACTGATTACTTTTTAATAACAGTAATTTTGTAATGTTAATTGGCTACCTGACAAACAAAATACTAAACAAAAAAAAATACATGGTTTCATAGAAGTGTGGGTCAAGAATTCCCATAAACACACTCCTAGACCTTGTGGAAATCCTTCCCAGAAGAGTTGAAGCTGTTATAGCTGCAAAGGGTGGGCCCACGTCATATACTGTATGGATTAAAAGAATTGGATCTTACTCAAGTTCATATGCATGTGAAGGCAGTCAAGCGAATACTTTTGGCAATCTAGTGTATACTTTATTTAATGGTAGATCTTAAATCTGTTTGATTTTAAAATTTGTTATTAACACCCAGTCCTTATAATGTTTTCCCCATTATAGTCCGCCGCTGCAGTCCCCTGTCAGTGCCGGAAAATGGCTGGATGAAGTGTGACAGTGCTGGTGATAATTATGGGGCGACATGTGATTTCCGCTGCATGGGAGGTTTTGAGTTGAGAGGCAGCGCTGCCCGAGTTTGCCAGTTAAACATGGAATGGTCTGGCCCTGAAACCAGCTGTGCACGTATGTAGAGCAAATAAAGTCACACCCTAACAGCTACCACAGCCAAACGGGCATTTCAGTTTGTGTAGTTGACTTCCAAAAGGACTTTTTGATAATACTTATCAATTTTATATATATATATATATGTATATTTCTTTCTTTCTTTTTTCTTTTTCTTTTTTTTTTACAATAAAATGTTGCAAACAACTTTCATATTTCATAAAATTCAGGGCTGCACAGGAGACAGATACCACTCAGTACAACTGATTCCTCATTATATTGCAACTATAGGTACAACTAGAACAGATCATATAAAGCAGCTCACCAATTTAACTTAAAAATCCACTGCAAATCCATTTCTTTTTATAACTTACACTACTGTCTGTACATTAAAAGACACATTTATATAGTCTCACTGAAGACTTTATTATGAACATCTGTATTCATTCATTCAATTATCTTGTACACCAATTGTTTAGCAGCAGTGCTATGCATAACATTGTGCACATATGATCTATTACAATTGAGATAAACTGTGACCGTGGCATCATTATTAGAGCCAAACATCCTGGTTTGAATATTTCTATACTGTAGCTTCTGGTCTTTTGGAATTTTCACACACAGATGTCTAGAATTTACTCAGAGTGCTGCAGTAAAGATCTGCAGTGTAGAAACACCTATTGAGCCACAGTTCTGCAGACAGTGACACCTTATTGATAAGAGCCAGGGAGATTAACAGATAAAGGCCAGTCTGTTTTTTGCCGACAGAAACGCTACAGTAACTCAGATAATTACCTAGTATCACCAGATGAGCTAAAACCGCAGACGGCCATGTTGGATTTAACTCTGTCCCCCAAGAACAGTGTTGAGGCTGGAGTAGACACAGAAAAAAAAAAAAAAACATAACCTGGTCTAATGAATCTCAGTTTCTGTTGAAGCACACCAAATTTGCCTTTAACAGCATGAATCCATGGATACAACCTGCCTGGTCTTGACAGTCCGTCAGACAGAAGGTTTTCTTGGAACATTTTGGGGCTGTTAATACCATTTCTGAAAACTTGAAGCTCTAAAGGGGATATGGCCCTGTAAAGTTCTAAATTAGCATAAACTGTGCAGATAAGTAGAAATTTAAGAAATGTAGAAAGAAGTTGAGAAATTTCATGCAAGGCTTACAAGAAAGGTATTAAAAAAAAAAAAAAAATTATATATATATATATATATATATATACTGTATATCATACCAGCGAAGTAGGAGACTTTAGAGTTAAAAAAAACAAGTGAGTCATCAAACTTGCATTTTCTGAAATAACTGCTGAAAAAACAAGCTTATGCAAATATTTGAACAGAAATATAATGCCCAAAAGGATTAAATTAGTACATTAAGGTAGACAAGTTTATTTTATGCAAATTGTATGACTTAAATAACTTTGAAAGCTTGGTTATTTAATTTCAAGTTGTTGTCTTGTCACATCCTCTTTCCATTAGTGGTAGAAGTGGTGGTGCTCTTTTGGACAAATCCCCCTTGATTGTTTCTTTTATAAAACACTTTTTATTTTAGCTTTTGATGGTTCGTTTAACCCCTTTCTTTTTTTCAGCTTGGTTTTACCACTAACTTAATCTGCTAATTAGTAAAGGTCTACCATACTCTATAACAAATTATATTTAGATGATAAATTGAAACTTCACTGTTTTGCGTAAGGATGTAATAGGGGATCTCTGGTATCAAGCATCCAAATTTCCACCCGAATAATTTCCAGTATAGTCCTCCATATCTGAGCGAAATAATTAAGCACCTTTTAAAAGAAATGCCTTATAATTAGAAATCGGTCAATAAGACATTAGACATTGGACTACGGTTCGGAAGGTCCCAGGTTCAAATCCCACGACCACCATGTTGTTCCTTGTTGGGCCCTTAAGCAAGGCCCATAACCCACAGCTGCTCAGAGTATAATGAGATAAAAAATTGTAAGTCGCTCTGGATAAGGGCATCTGCCAAATGCCTAAATGTAATGTAAATGTAAATAATTTGCTGCTATGCATCAGTAAGACACTTACAAGAAGAACTAAGAGAACAGAAAAAGAGAACCATTTTTAAAGCCTAGTTTTAATAAAAGAAGAAAAACTATAGACATTTTGATATCAATGCAATTTCTTGGTCTTTTCATTGGAACAGAAGATGCAAGCTGTGCACCAGTTAACAGTGAGCTGGATGTATTCTAGTTGTACATTTTGTCTTATTATCTGCTGCATTACATATGATTTTCAAAGAGAACAGTTATATTACAAATTGCCAGGCAACAATACATTGACCCCAAATATTTACCATTTACTATAGCTTGTTATTAATTACAGCCATGAGCATTAACGTTGGAGTGCGATCTGCTAATCAACTACTGGACCAGTTCTATGAGAAACGACGTCTGCTTATAATCTCCACCCCCACAGCGGCCAACCATTACTACAGATTCCAAATGACTAATTTACAGGTAATATATATTTTTCTTCACACTATGTCTGTACTCTGGGAATAGATTGAGAAGATGTGGGGTGACCTGGTGGATTCCTGAAATCTGATGTGTGTGAATATGTGTTTCAGCAAGGACAATGTGGTTTGGACTCAAGGCATGTGACTGTGATTGAGCTAGTGGGAAGGTATCCAGCTCAAATAGGACGCATTAGATACCAAATCTTCCCCCCAGGTCTGGTCCTACAGCTCAGGTATGCTTTATCCTTAGTGAGGCAGATAAGTAGAATGAATAAGTGGAATGAACAGAACAGAAAACTAATCCATATAGTGTTAAATATGCCTCAATATGCTTTATCTCACAAATAGTTGCACAACTGGTTTGAATACGCAAATAATCAGAACCAGTACTGGTCTCATTTGGAGGGGGGCTTTTTGTTGGCATGGTTCGATTTCATACACATATCCTTCTGAGCAATGTTTTGAGCCACTCTGGGGACCACTTCTGAACTTTGTTGTGATTCCTAACAAGTTGTGCAACTCCATACTGTATGTAACGGTTATGCTTGCAGATTTGCAAAAGGGTGGATACTAGGGTTTTATTATTAGTTTTCTCCGCTATTGGCACTCTTTGGCTATGGGGCTGTGCAGAAATACAGACAAAAGAGGAGACAAATTCATAATATTTTATGATTATTCCTCATCATTTCCCTGCATTTCTCTTGCAACATACTCACTGCAAGCGCTTACACAGGCTGGTACAGCAACAGGTCTCATGGTCTTGTGTGTTACCTGTTGGCTTCACCCGCCACGCTCGTGGGCATTTCGTCAAATGTACAAATCCTAAACCCAGTAAAAAAGAAACAATTAATAAAATAATAATAAAAATACTGTATTTTACAGACTAAAAGTCACTTTTTTAGTCATCTGCTTGGCCATGCGACTTATTTTGTAAAGCGATCATTTTGTCACTAGATGGCGCTCTTGGCACTTGTGACTCATTTAAAAATTATACCGTAACACAGACAAAATATATAGTAAAAGTTTACATTTCACAATACAATATAACTCCAGCCACTCAGAGTTAACTGGAGTTTTAAGGCTGCCTTCCATCACTTGTGGGAAACGTGGAGAACACAGCTTCACAGCAAATGGGAGAATGCATCATGCAACTTTTCAGGATGTTGTCTGAAGGATACCATCCGGTCAGGATTCAGACAGTCTGGACTGTTTGAAAATGATGCTGAGGATGAATCTGAAGACAACCAGACAGAGGAGCACATGCCACTTCAACTTCCCCCAGAGTTGGTGGAGATGTTTAGCAGCAACACGGAGGATGAGGAGTTAAACGGTGTTAGTGATGCAGATGAAGAGTGAACTTTTTTCCTTAATGCTTGTTGTTATGCCCAGCCAACACATTCTTTATAGGCTAATTTAAACTTTAATAGGTAACGTTTTCCATTATAGTGTTTATCGGTTAATTAAAAAGCGATTGACCTCATGAAACAAATACATTTTTAAAAAAGAAATGTGATGCCAATAGATATGTATTCCAGTAGTCTAGAAAAAGTGTGAAAATGGTCTTTTTTGCTAGATCAGCCCATTTGGTAAAATAAATGATGATGTCCAAACTTTTATACATCAGTTAGTTCTGGTCAGGTAGCTTGATTATACAAGCAGTGTTCCAATACTGCTGATATTCAGTAATAACTGTACTGGTACAGTTCACTGTTTGTATCACTACAGTTATCTGTTTATGCTAAACTACTTTACAATTCTTGCAATAGCTTGTTATAGTAAATCCATTACTACATTTACCATGTACAGTCAGTCTCTACACCAGACTATATCAACATGCACCACTCTGGCTAGGTGCGGCTCCCTTGGGGGTTATTTTTGTATTGTAAACAAAATCTTTAGTAATATTATGTCTAAATTGTGCATTACTCAATTTTCAGTGTTTTGTTTATTTAACTGTTTTGACACTTAACTGTGCAATAACTGTGTTTCCTGGCATGGTTGTGATTTGGCAGCAGGTAATCATCCCTACCTTCCAATTCTTCCTACAATCTTCGAACTGTTCAAAAGCTGCACATGTGTATGTGTTTCTCGTACAGAATGCTCCTTCAGCTGTCTCAGAACTCATTTAATCTGGTGCTGCTGGATAAACAGGGAATAGACAAACAGCGCTACACATACCCAGTCACAGCAGCAGAGATCTTCAGCATCATTGACACTTACCCACTGCGCACTGAAGAGGCACTTCTGCAGAAAGAAGCAGGTCATGGCTGCTAGACAACTAGACCACACACACACACACACACACACACACACACACACACACACACACACACACACACAATGCATGAGGGAGTTTTCATATACCTATTTGTGATTGTTGGATGCTCTAGTATTTTTGTGCCAATATATAAATATTATTGTGTCAATATTTATATTATTCTGTCATAATATATATTTTAAATTTACTCAGTCCAATTGAAACTATTTACTTGCCTTTAAGCAATTAACACATCCACTTTAATGTCTCTGAAATGTCAAATTCCAATGTGTGATGTTACTGTATGCTTGGCAACTAAATCCACAAAATAAATATTAATTTCATTAATGTTATACGATTGCAGATATGTACTTTTTATTGTAAGCAGTTTGTTTATGAAACCGAACCAAAATACCCCATACCTCTAAAATAAAAACATATTTATGTACAAAAACTAGAAATGCTTTTACTTATAGAATCGGTGCTCTAGATAGCTCACATAGATGTTTTCAGCATGGTAGGCTTAAAAAATAGTGTATATACACCCACTGTATGTGTTTTACCATGCCTAAATGCATTAAACGCGTTACTAAAATATTCATGACGAAAATCACATTACAAGTATTTTGAATGTACTTTTTTTCTACAACCAGCTTATGTGCTTTTACAGTATGAATAGTCATGTGCATTAGATACAATGTACAGCTCAAAAGCTAAATGTTTTAATTATTGTTATTGTGGTTCACTGACGTTCCATGTAACCATGGAGATTTTGTGCTTCACAGTGTAATACTGAAGGGGAAGCCTCAAAAAACTGACTTTACAGAGGGACACCATAGACAATCATAAACTGTATTCAGTATGGTTGGAAAACAAGATTAATACATCTTTGAAGACAACATTTATAGTATCAAAAAAAGGCACATTTCCAATCTTTCCAGTAGATTATAAAGGGATAAAGGTCCTGTTGTCAGCACTGGCAGATTACACCTGTTTGGTCTTAGTATGTAATCTCAGGTCATGTTATTTCTTGAATGTAAGAAAGTTAATGAATGTGCTTAGGCAGAGAAAAGAGTGCACTTTGCACTATAATTTATATAGTGTAATGTATCCACAAGTGGGTGGATCTGTGACATTGGAACCATAAATGTAATACATTTTAACCTTAACCTTACAGCAGCCACTGTATTAAAACGCTGCTATGTGGTACTGTAGAGTTTCTTTTTCAAGATTCAAGATTCAAAGAACTTTATTAATCACAGAGGGAAATTGCTTATGCTCGGTTACAGGTGCTCACAGTTGTTAACTAAGGAAAGGTAAGAAAGGTAATAAATAATAATAATAATATAAAAAAAATAAAAAATAATAGTTCCTAAAACATTAAGTACCAACAACATATGACTCAAGACCACTTGTAAGTATTGCACAGTAATCTAGTATGTATGTAATATTGTATTATTTTATGCAATCCACAGATTATATGGGTAAGTATTAATGTCCTGTTGTATACCAGTCAGTGAAAAAATCCACATACATGTGTGTATGAGTTACAG
>JAQQZT010000036.1:8463233-8475504 GCA_030068275.1 Clarias platycephalus | reverse complement strand
CTCTGAACACACCATCCCCACTGTCAAATATGGTGGTGGCAGCATAATGCTCTGGGGGTGCTTCTCTTCAGCAGGGAAAGGGAAGCTGGTCAGAGTTGATGGGAAGATGGATGGAGACAAATACAGGGCAATCTTGGAAGAAAACCTCTTGGAGTCTGCAAAAGACTTGAGACTGGGGCAGAGGTTCACCTTCCAGCAGGACAACGACCCTAAACATAAAGTCAGGGCAACAATGGAATGGTTTAAAACAAAACATATCCATGTCTTAGAATGGCCCAGTCAAAGTCCAGATCTAAATCCAATCGAGAATCTGTGGCAAGTGATCAGTCAATCAGTCTCAAATATAAACGATTTTGTACAGGCCGCAGAAGCTTCGGAATGGTGCAAAACGCATTTTTATGGCAGATATACGTGCTGCTCAGTTAAACAGTTAAACTCTTATATTTGAAATTAGTTTATATTGTTTAAATGCTGCGCTTAGTTTTGAAATGAGAAAACTAAAGTTAAAGGAAAAGGCTACATTTTATTAATCTTAAAACTTTTGTAAAGGTTTAAAATAATAATATTGTATTGGGTGGTGACTGGTGAGTCCATCCCTATTATCCACTATAATTGATATTTCTAAACAAACTTAAAATATCAAAATAATTCACTCATACCACATGGTATGAAAATGTATTAATAATATGAACCGTCTATGCAGGATTATTAATAAATGGTGATGTTTTGCAGCCTCAAATGCCTCAAAAGTCTTAAAACTCAACCTGACAATAAGAGCGCAGGTTAAGCGGCTACAAGCATAAACCGCCACACAATGTGGAATCATGATTACTGAAATTAGTTCCCCCTTCTCTAACCATTATTGTGCACACAAATCCTGCTTGCCAATGCTTGACAGAGTTTAATGTTCACGATACTGATATTACACATGCATTTCATTTTTGCTAGACTTAGCAACCACTGCAACATTTAACAGTTCCAGTTCCAATCTTTTCCATTCCTTTTTTACAGGATCTGATCAATCTCCTACTTTTTCCAACAATATCCAACCCACCATTTTTTTCAGGTATGGGTCCATTCAAAACAGATTTACAGTACAATACACTGTTGGGCCCTTGACCCCCAACTGCTCAGATGTATAATGAAATGAAATGCAAGTCGCTCTGGATAAGGGCGTATGCCAAATGCCATAAAAGTAAAGATGAATTAATTTCTCCATAGGTCCCATATTTATTACCTTCTACACCACAAGGGGGCAGACTTACAACGCCTAATAGTGGACCCTAATGATGCGCGGGTCGGGTATTTTTCCAACCCGCGAGTCCCGCTTTTATGAAATTATTTGGCCCGCCCCAGCCCGCACCGCACCACTGTATCTATTTTTACAACTCGCCCCGCCCCCGCGACCATTAAATTATGTAAATTCCCAACCTCAATTTCTCCCGCACCCCGTCTTCCATCTTCACTTTTATTTCTTTGTTTTTGTTGTGACTGGCAGCGGAATTGCACGCAACATGCATGGATTTTTTTATTTAATTTTGTTTTTAATGACCCGCCCCGCAAATAAAGTTACAATTTCTTTACCCGCCCCAAGCCGACCCGCGGGGTCCGCGGGTTACCAGACGACCCACGCATCACTAGTGGACCCTGTACGTATTTTCAATTGACACCCCGCCCCCCCCCCCCTTTTTTTTTTAAATGGGTTCAATAATTTGTCTCAAATAACTAAAAACTTGGGATTGAATTAAATGCCTCTAGAAGTGTTAAAACTTAAAGAATGTATGTCTTGTTATAATGAATTACTAATGAATAATAAATTTGTGTGTGTTCTACTCGAGTAAAAAAAATAATAAAAAGTCACACAACAAACTCACCTCTTTGAACTGTTTGGTCGATAAACCAGGAGTGAAAATCTTCAACAAATGCCTTCACCTCATACAGCCGCACATCTCCACTACTGAACAAGTATTGGGAAGCAGCACCTAGATTACAGAGTTATTAGTTATATAAATCAGATTATTGACACCAACTCTAAGGACCCACTGCCCTTATTTTATACACTTTCCTACTGCCAACATTCCTGTTTTTGCTTAAATTAGTCTTAACAATCTCCATTCGGTGGCTCAGATCATTTGTAGTAGGAAACATGAAACATCTCCACAGGACTGAAAATGGGAAACTCTGATCTCACCAGATGGTAACATGAGTAATAGAGTCACTAGACATTGTGCACACCTGTAGCTGGGTTCCTGAGCCTGACGAATGTTGGGTCACCATTGTGTAGCTTTGTCTTGTCCAAGGCAGAATCTGTTCAAGAACAATATAACATGTTAACAGACACTGAATAAACAATAGGTGGCAAAAGGAAGATAACAACAATATCATCAAACTTGGACAGGTGTGAAACATATAGCAAGCAAAGTAGTAAAACAAAAGAGACTCAACCCTTGGTGCAAGGCCTCAGTGCTAACCACTACGCCCACTGTAACATCACAACCATAAAGGAAATATATGCAATGAACAACATGCACAATAGTCTTTAAATAAAACAAGTGATGCTTTGTGGTGTTGTGTAATTGATAGACTGATTGACTTATTAGACCTTTATTAAATCAACATGTCAGTCTGTTTATACTCCTTCTTTGGTAAACAATAACTTAATGAACATTGTTTTGTGTACAGCATCAATCCCTTCTATCAGTTATCACCCAAAATGAGGATGGGTTGAGTCTGATTCCTCTCAAGGATTCTTCTAATTGCCATATTGGGGAATTTTTCCTTGCCATCATCTCCTTCGGCTTGCTCATCAGGGACAATCTGATAATTTTCATTTATACATATTTCCTCACACATTTTATACTAATTTCTTGATTGCGTTAAGCCGATTTGCAACAATGAACATTATTATTAGGCCCTATATAAATAAAATTGAATTAAAAATACAAACAAAACTGTGCATTTCCAACATTGTGGCAATAGTTTGAGTGCCATCACACTTTGAGTGGCATCACATAAGGGTGTGAAAGCCACGTGTCCGCATACTTTTGGAAGTAAATAAGGTGCAACCTTATTTCAGTAGCAGTGTGTTAAATGTGTTCATATTTATTGTTGGTTTTTGTTGTTTCTCCGTTTTCCATGCTCATGCAGGAACCAAGTCTTCGCTACAGCGCCACATAAATGCTCTAAATAAATAAATAAATGCCACATAACTGTTTAAGGTAAATACGACTCGAGGTTTACAGCTAGTCCTAACTAACCAGTTAACTAACTGAGAGAATTATCTGTTGCTAGGAAGAAATTAGCGCGAGCGATAACGGTCGTTTCACAGTGAGCGAGCTTTAGCGTCCTGGTCTAATACACAAAGTGAATGATATAATCTCGGGTTATCATACCTGCAGCGATAACAACCCAGCTGTCATGACTTGTGTGTGCCGAGCGCTTCTTTTTGGTTGTCATTATAATTAGTTTGCGCTTTGTTTTCAACCCAAGTTAAACCACGGTGCTGCTACAAGCACAAATGGCGCCACACTTTCATTTTGTTCACCCAATTCTCAGGGGTGAACACAGTTTGTATTAAGGTTTTTCCCCCCCGTATAATTAGAACACGTGTCAAAATCCACAGTTGTCCTAGTGATTTAGATTCATAACAAAATGATAGAGTCATAAATATAAAGATAAATCTATGACCATTATATTTTAGACTGAAACCGTCTTTTTGCGCCCCTCCACCAAAAAAGATGGTACGTCCCACAGCGGGCTAAAGGGTGAGCTGTTCCTGCTACAGGCGCGTTTTCTCTACGTGTTAGATAGGAGGAGCAGACCAGTATTTACATAGACTATTCATTAATTCATTATTTGATTAATTTAGGGAAGAAAATCCCACAAATATATAATTTCAACTCCCTATGGATGAAATTATGTTCTACTGCCACTGTACAGCTTCATATGTTCAGTGTTTTGTTCATTAGATTAAAAAAAATCATATGTATATTAGATGTAGATTAGATAAATTAGACCTAGCTGTAAAAAGAATAATTCTTTACGCATAATTACCTGTAATCAGTAATCAAATAATGAAGTAGTTATTGATTTGTTTCCAAGCTGTCTAGTAGTGTTTACATTTTGCACCTTTCTGTTATTTCCACTAGATGTCGCCAAAGACTTAAGAAATACTTACAGAGCCTTCAAAAACTAAAGTTTTTAAGCATTATTATTTGCCGAATATTTGACTGGTCTCCTACGTTAAGTTCACCAAATTAACATACATATACTCAAACGTAACTCATAAAACTGAAAAAAAAAATATATATATATAGTTTAGTGCATAAAACGTTCAGCCCAATGTCTGTAGTGTCATCCAAAATATTTTTCACCCTCATTCTCATTTTAAGGGTTATGAGATATACAGAATTTGGGTCTACAAAGAAAAGTTTCATCACACTAATGCAGCCACCCTATCCAAGAGACATTTATATGCTCTTTTAGGCTTGTGTGCCTTTAAATCCGTTGTGAACCCCCTGATCTGAAACAATGGTAGTGGTATTCAGGTCAGATTGTGGTCTGATGGTCAGGGTAGGAAGAGGCTCAGACCCTCCATATGGGTAGGAAGCCATAATAAACTCACGAACTCATGAAAAAAGTAATCCATTTTAAAACATACAATGTTTTATTTCATATGAAAAGAACATTTTAGTTAAAAAGAAAGAAAGATGTTGCTGTGTGCAATTACTATGTATAGTTTATGTATTACTATGTAACAGTATTTAGTTATGCATTCATTCATACATCTTGAGTAACAGCTTAGGTTTAAATGTAAGGAAAGCATGAAATTATGTTTCCATTTGCTTTCTCATCCAAATAAGAGTGATGACTGGAAACCAAAAGATGCATCAACTGCACAGTAGAGTTTAAGTGTGATGTCATCATATATATAGACTCTGACTGCTCGGGATTTTACAGAAACCTCGTTGGCACACCACAGGAATGGTAAGATTTCTAAGATCATCAGGGAGGAATTCCCACAGCTGGGATATGACAATCCCAGACATGTATACTCACACACATACACCACACATACACCAAACTCTATGTAACTGTGGTTCTGTAAACTGCCAGGGATGGTGAAAATCACCTGGGTAGTTTCTTTTGTGTATGCATTCTTGCATGCTTTGACCTTCAGAAAAGCCACAAAGTGACTGCATGTGTTCAATTTCACCCCTCTTAACCACCAGAGGTGGTGAGAATCACGTGGATAACCAATACCACAAAGTCAGAGTAGCATTTCATAAAAGGGTCTGGGTCTTCCAACCCGCCTGTGAATGAAAGTGATGACTCAAGTGGCCAGGCTGTTTTGGCAGGGGAGCTCCTTGTGTCTTCCCTCTATGACACATGAACAGTTAATCTGATTATCGAATTGCTACTGTTCAGTTCAAATAGAGCGACAGGGCATGTCCTGTGCAAAATAAGAAATACTCAGCAGGTTCCACTTAATGGAATGCTCTATGGTTAATAGATCAGGCCATTAGTTAACAAATAGGATATGAGTGGGCAGAAACCAGGGGTTCAATCACAAGGGCACTACAGAGTATTCTTCTTTTGAGCTAACTTAGCAAGGTCAGTTTTGGAGACTATAGTATGGAAGAGGAAGAATGAATGGCCTTAGTTGCATATTCACAGGCATGCAGGTTGACAACTCAGAATGATGTGGAAAAAATCTATGTCAACAAAAGGTATACAGTTCAAGGGACTAATAGGTGAGGGGAGTACTGAGCAACAGAACAGTCTGTAATGAATTTCTGTAATGAGGGAAAAGTAGATAACATAGCTGGCAATCTAATTACAGTAAGCTGAAATGAAGCTGTGAAAAAGTGAGTTGAGATGACATGTTTATAGGTGATTTTTTGGGGGACAAAGGGAACCTGTAGCTCTAAATGTAGTCAAAACCTGTTACGCCAGGGATACTGCCAAGGTGCACACAAAGTCTAACATGTATGAGGCAAATGGAAAAAAGGGAATGACAGCAATGTTAAATATTTATATTAAACATGCCATCAAATGTTCATTTTGTGACCTTTGTTGAAAATCTTAGCAAACAATAATAATAGGCCCATCATATCTATTCATCATCATTACATGTTTAAGAACGGCAATATTAATCCTAACAGGATGAGGTTGGCAAGATGTGACAAACTCTCTGTACATTTTGGCAACTGTGCTGAAAATATAACAGTTAATTATATCTTTACTCCTTAATGGTGATAAAAAATATACTTTTTCTCATTACCTGTGTTCTTTAGTGTCTCCCAATTCTTCTTTTTCTAGTGTTATTCCCTAGCTGGGTGCATGTGCATAAAATGTTTCAAAATGACCAAGGACAGATTTTTCAAGATTATCTAATTACACTGTTAAAGTATAAAAGAGAGACAGTGTAGTTAGGGTGTCTTTGTGTGTGTAGGGATTCTGATGATGTCATTCTCAATGATATCATGATCTGGACCATGGCCAGGGGACCCTAATAAGATGACTTTTCTTACACGTCTGTTTTCGTTTTTTATCCGATATTCAACTCATATACAGCTCTAAAAAAAATATGTGTCAGTGGCTAGAAAAAAAACCCACATGCTCTTTTACACACATGCACACCATCCCTATTCCCATCAGCAGCAACAGTAATACCACCATCATCCATCCGCAGGTTGAATTAGTACTATCCAAACCTTGTTTATGGAGAGCTACACATCATATTCAAAGGAATGTATGAGCTTTAAAAAACTGTAGCGCACAAAGTGGTGATTCTTACTTTGCATCAGAGCCACACATCCACCCACACACATGCAAAACTAGGCAAATACACGCACACTGACCAGCATGCACCTAACCCTGAGACCAAACAAAAGCAGTAGACTACACACTGAAAACTCTTTTGACAGTAAAGAACCTCTTAACCTATAATTACCCATAGCAGTGAGTTTTTTTTCGCATCAATACTTTATGTTACAATGTCTATAATAATAGGCTTGCGTCTGATTTAGAAGGATGTCGTTTTTGCTCAGTCTTTGAGTGTCATGAATAACTTCGTGAAGTTGCAGAAGAGTGTATATTCTGTGAGGGAAAAAAAGACAGCATTGGAGTTTGAAGAAAAGAATTAGTCCAGAAGCATGATCAGCTTTTCTTTCTACTTCCTTTATCGGAGAAAATATTATTGGAAGGCGAATGAACAACGAAGCGTGGTCTTCTTGCTGGATAAGTTACGCTGTGAATTTAAACCAACCGACAGCTTGACTAATCGTAAACCAGATGTGAGTAGGGTTTCATGACAACGCATTGTGCTGCTTCTGTCTCCTGTCGATTAAAAGGCTGTCCAATTACGCAGCAAACATGCGATTGTGAACAAAGTCCTGATCAATTAATTAATGTGCAACTTTCCAAAAGTAGATTTAATTTATCCAGTTTATTAAATGAGTTCATGTCTGCTTCATTCTGTTATTTTGATCTATGTATGTTAATGTTTCTAACTAATCGAAAGTCAAGAAAAGGCGAAATATTACACATTAAGTGGATTAATTTAACCAGCAGACTGCCCAACAACTTGAATTTCGTTAAAATAAAGTTTTTACTCTTTATTAATCTGCATTTCTCTTTTTCAAGTTAGAAGAAACTTACAGTCTATGGACGGTGAAATTACAATATTTATATTTTAACCTTTTATTAATTTGTAGAATTAATTTCTTTATTTCTTTTTTCTTTCTATCTTTTTTTCTGAAACATTGTCAGCCCAAGTCCATCTTCAATGCAGATCTCTTACAACTGAAAAAAAAGAAGCAAAAAAATACCCAGATCTATATAGGTCGCGCAGTTATTCAGCTTTATGTATATTTAGAGGCACACTTTCCATGACAGTGGAAAATGCCTAGACCATCAACTCAGCTCTGTCCACAAGTTCGTGCCCCTGCTTTGGGTTTCTCCTGCGGAAAAAGCCAAATGAACTCAATCGCCATAATGTCCGCCAAATCTGAAGTTCGATCATAAAGTTTCCATGGGAAATTTTTCATAATGAAATTGCATTTTGATGTGGCTCATTCCAAAACAGCCAGCAAAAAGTCATCATACCACTATACTCTTTACTGGTTATCACTATACTCTTATCTGGTTATATCTATACACGTCACTACACTCTTCACTGGTTATCTCTATAAACATCATTATACTCTTGACTGGTTATCTATACACATCACTATACTCTTCTCTATATCTCTACTCGTTAGAGACGCAGTTTGTGCACTGTGTAAAAATCTGAGTAGATGAACGGCACTGAAGAACAAAAATATAAAAATATAAGCCTATGTCAGCTTACTTAAAGGGAATGGGAAACAGTTCAAAACAATTATTGGAAGAGAGCTATATATGACTCAGTTTAAACGAAAAACCATTAGGCTCAAACTAATTAGTCTGTTGCTAAAATGTTTTATTTAAAAAATAACATTTATGGATCTCTTAATGATTTAGTAGCAAGTTGCTAATAATACCCAGGTACACCCGGAACACAAATATAAGTTATAATAAACATAGGAGGAAAATGATTTCATAAGGGATAAATATCAAGTCACAAAATTTCAAGACGTAGTGATGCAACTCGATAGCAACAGAGGTGATCGAAAGAAAGCAGCAGTCCGGACTAACGCGTATCACAATAACCACGGTGTTAAGCTGTGAAACTATATCGCCTGATATACGAGTCTGTTACACTGTATGTATTTCATATGGGCGTTCTGGTCCCTCATTAAGTCGAAGTACTTCGATAACCTGAGAAAGGCCCATGCAGTGTATCAAGTCATGCATGATGTATAGGGCTTATGTAATACCCAAATGTCCTATTTTGACATACAGTTATACAGTAGCAGCCTATGTTTGGGACGCAGTCCTGTTTTGCCATAGGTTCGAGCGCCAATGCTCTGGTTTTGCCAAAAAGAGTGCGCTGCGTTTCATGCCTTATACCGCTGATTCAGACGATAGACCCTACACACTGATTTGTGTCTAAAAGGTACTATGGGGTTTATCTGTGTCTGTAGGTCGGGTGCGCTTGTTCTCTTTTTCCGTCCTTCCTTTAGCCAAGCGCCGCTCCGCCTCCTGAGCGTGCAACTTTGACGCTGTGTATAAATACTGGAACAAAAGAACTTCCTCAATGCCCGGTGAAACAGCAATAAATAAACTCACAGACGTTAGACGTCGTGATACTTAATGGTCATTTTATTATTATCGTTTTTTTTATGTCCTGCGTGATGACGGTGACTGCATTTGATACTTTGATTCCAAATCATGGAATATTGTGTATAGGCTACATTCGCGTTTCTCTTCAAAAGGGTAAGATGCCTATCCTAAGTATATCAACTTTTTTTTTTAACTGTGTCTATGGGTTTATTTAGAAATATGAATATGAATGACTTAAGGTCGTACACCCAATCTTATAAATAGTTGTGCTAATCTTTTGAGTGAAATTTGGAAGTGAAGCAGGTTCAGAGTTAAGGCGGAAAAAAACTCCATCTGGACTTCCTGAGATGGAAGCGCTTTTGATAAAACATTAGTTAGTGAACTCAGCGCTCAGTAACTAGCCTGTCAATCATTTTTATAGCATAAATCATATCTTAAAACTTATCGGGATTGAGAAAGATGCTTAATCTAGGTTGGATGAAGATTCTTATTGATCAAGATGACAATTAAGGTACAAAATACTAAGAAAAAAGTGATAATGTGAAATCTATTAATCTATATTATTAAAAATGAAGTGAGTAAAGCTAATATGTGTTGTAAGGCAGAAGACAAAAGATATAACCTAAAACAGAAGATTGCCGGTTGCCTTTCAAAAGCTTGTTTTAATAAATAGGGTTAATTAAATCAGGAGTTACAACTCATCCGAATTTATAATTTTGCAAGTGAAATACCGATATTCAATAAATATATGTTGGAATGTTTTGTTGATCCTTGCGGCGTCTAAACAAAGATCCATGATAGGTTAGACTGTGTGCTGGAGCGCCTGTAGAAAGTAGGCACCCTGTTTACAATAACAGCGGCCTCGTCTTATCACGTGATTGACAATGGCGTCGCACCAATAAAGGCGTGGACCGGCGATGGTGGGCGGGGCTTGTGGCGCCAGCAACGCGCTATATTTGGAAGGGATGACGTCATTTGTAGTCTGCCTGTCAGAGGCGGGACATCCGCGAGGATGCGCTCTTGTCTGGACATGTCTAAAGCGCGCTTTGTCAGCCGCTATTTACTCATCTCACCGGCGACCTGCAAGGAAATTGAGTTTCATATAAAATATCAAATAAAATCTTTTTTATTCTGGGTTGATGCCTTTTATACTATAACCATCATTTCTTAATGTGTGTATTTATGAGTATGGAAATATTATTTTTTTATATCTTTATGAGCACCAAATTTCTCTACAGCGTTTATTTAAAGCAAGCAACAAAAAGTTAAATGCAAAGGTTTAGTTTTGAATATTGAGGTTAAGGTTAAGAGTTTGGTGGAGGTATACACTCGCTGAACACTTAGGAATTAGGAACACCTGTTTGCCTACTCATTAATGCAGATCACTAATCAGTGCAATGCATAAAATCATGTTGCTACAGCCGAACAGCTCTATTTAATGGTCACATCAACCATCAGAATGCATCAAAATGTGATCTCGGTGATTTCGACCATAGCGTGATTGTTGGTGCCAGACGGGCTGGTTTGACTATTTCTATAACTGCTGGTCTCCTGGGATTTTCATGCACAAACGTGTCTAGGGTTTATCAGAATGGTGCAATAAAGATAAAAACGTCCAGTGAGAGGCAGTTTTGCAGATGGAAATGTCTTGCTGATAAGAAAGGTCAACAGAGAATGGCCAGACTGGTTTGAACTGACATAAAGGCTACAATAACCACTCAAAGATACTCTCTACAACCGTGGTGAGCAAAAATGCATCTTAGAATGCACAACATGTTAAACCTTGAGGTGGATGAACTACAGGAGATGACCACATCAGATTTCACTTATTATTATGCAGTGGAAATTTGTAGCTTCTTTGAGTCTTAATTTCTGCTACGGTAGTATTAGAAGTTGGCATTAACCGCATGAATCCATAGATGCAACCTACTATGTGTAAACAGTCCAGGCTGGTGGAGGTGAAGTAATGATGCGGGGAATGTTTTCTTGGCAAAACTTTGGATGTGTTATTACGTATTAATCATTGCCTGACTGCCAGAACTTTTTTGAGTATTGGTGCTGAGCATGTACATCCTTACATGGGCACACAATTTTTTTCAAAGCTACTTCTAGCATAATAATGCACCATGTCACAAAGCAAAAGTCACCTCAAACCGGTTTCATGAACATAACAATAACTTCAATCCTCTTCATCGACTTTCCTAGTCACCGGATGTGAATCCAGTAGAACACCTTTGGGGTGTGGTAGAATTGGAGACTCACAGCATGAAAGCACACCTGAAGAATTTCCTGGAATTATATCATGCAATCATATCAACAGGGCCCAGAATCCCAAAGGAGTGTTTCCATCATGTTGTGGGATCCATACCATGGTGAACTGAGGCTATTTTAAGATGCCCTACCCCTTACTAGTCTAAGTGTTCCTAATAAGGTGTTCAGTGAGTGTATATAGAGAAGATCCCATGACAGAAAAGCAGTCATACTGTGGGGAAATTATGAAATACAATACACAGGTGCATTGCTTTTGATTTCTAATATAAGGTTAACATTCAACAGTGAAAAGAGAAACAATCACTGTGCAGCTCTTTCAGCACTTTGGAAAACAATCAATATCGGGTTGCCTTTTAAGAAATAAATGGTAGTTGCCTATCAGAAGTGAACATAATCCTCCATTAAAAGCAATCCACATTGTTGTATTTTATGCAGTAATACATCCTTTTTAATGTGAAATGCAATACAGGAACTATTGTTTATCATCAGTAACAGGCAAAATGGTATGCTTTGTGTATCACTGTGGCTTTCATTATAGTTTTTCATAATAGCATTGCCAACAAGAACATAAAACAAATGCCTCTTTTTTTTAATACTTAAAGATACAGCTTTTCTGAAAGTACTGTACAAAAGTTGTCTAAGAATGTATTTTAATGTTTTCCTCTCACAGCCGGAGGCACAGAGAGAGAGCTGATTGGCCGAGCTCTCTCAGCGGGGGCGGGATGAGAGGTACTTGCGCTCCCACATTAATCACGGCTCTACAGCCAATCAGGGGCGTCTGTGAGCTCGCGCA
>JAQQZT010000036.1:8450612-8463133 GCA_030068275.1 Clarias platycephalus | reverse complement strand
AGTTCGAAAAGATGCGGTCGGCTGACGTCACGCGGTTCGGAGGAAACACGTGATAGTCTTCGGCCCTCCCAGCTGAGGGGTAGTGGTAGCCTTAATGAGGGGGCCCCCTAATGACGGGGAGGAATTGGCCACGACTAAATTGGGGAGAAAATTGGAAATACCCCCCCAAAAAAGAAGAAAAAAAAAAGAATGTATTTTAAGACATATGAAAATGAGCAAAAATTAGCCTATGATAAACTTTAAATGGCTGTACTTAAGCTGGACTTCTGCGCCATCTGGGATATGATGCTTCCAGGCTCTTTTTTCCTCCTCTGATGACAGCTATGCCCCCAAGTACAATGTGACAGAACATCCAATGCACTATGGTGTGGTCAGAGTGGCTTATGAAAGGAAAAAGTAAATTGCAATATACTGGGCAATTACATACTGACCAGAGCCACTGTTTGATTCTTAAGATACATTGTGCTTTTAAGTGTAATACATTTTCAGTCCCCCAAACCCCCAGCCCACCCCAAAGTATAAATGCTCTACTATATAATATGTATGTCATAAGTATGGAAACATTACATCCATATGTAATTTTCCCTCGAACTGGTACCATAAAGTTAGAAACACACACTGTTTGTATGCTGTGGCATTGCAACCTTATCCTTCACTAGAACTATGTGGCCCAGCATGACAGTGCCCCTGTGTGCAAAGCTTGTTCATGAAGACATGGCTTGCCAAGGTTAGAGTGGCCTGCACAGATTCCTCACCCTCAGTCTGCTGAACACCCTTGGAATGTATTAGGACACTGAATGCACCCCAGACCCATCACTCAATATTAATGTCCAACATTATGATGAATCTAGTGGCAGCCATGTTCCAAAATTTAGTAAAAAGCCCTTCCCAACAGAGTGGAGGTTATTATAACAGCAAAAAGAGTTGGAGGAGGGGAGTCAATCTGCAATTCAATGTACATAAGTCCACAAACTCTTTGCCTTACATTATAACTACTATAGATTCTTGGCCACAGGTGTAGTAATAATGAGTTAAACAGGTTATCACGAGGATAGACAATGTACTGTATGTGTTTGCATTTCTCGCTTAATGTATATGCTGGTCCTTCGAAAGGGTCTTGTGCTTAACCCTTTAACTTCAAGAAATGTGGTCAGAAAATGCTTAATAAAGATGCATGGTAAACAACTGACAGGAGAAATCACTACTATGTTTAAGACTTTAATACTGTAAACATAGTCTCACTGGCACCTGCAGGAAGATGAGATTATTTAAAGGTTTTTTTCCATTCCTCCACTTGCAATACGTGCTTAGGTAATTATTTAAATTCTTTATTTAATATGTTGTTGTAGCACATTTGGAATCAATTACAGGTACAGTACAAGTTATTTGCTAAGTATATTTATGAAGTTTCTGGTGTTTCCTCTAAGAATTTCTCAAGTTAATCAGGTGTTGTTTTGGCAGTTACACTTTAGGTCATTGCCATGGTACGAGATGAACCTTTACCCAAGCTTGAGATGGCATGAACTATGAATTAAGATTTTCTTGAAGGACATCTTTTCTTTGCATGAATTTTCCCTTTTATTCATTCTGACCTTTATCCCTATTGCTGAGAAGCACCCCATAGCATAATGCTATCAACATCATGCTTTACCATAGGTATAGTGCAACCCGAATTCCGGAAAACTTGGAAATAAAATTCCCAACATTTGAATAAAATGAAAACTAAAAGCCTTTTAAATCATGAGCCAATATTGTATTTACAATAGAACATAGAGAACATAACAAATGTTTACATTTTACATATCCATTAAATAAGCTCATTTAAAATTTGATGCCTGCTACAGGTCTCAAAAAATTGGGACAGGGGGAACTAAAGGCTTAAAAAGATTTAGCTGGAAGAATATCTAGCATCAGGTCTGTAAGATGATTAGCTATAAAAAAGGATGTCTTAGAGAGGCAGAGTCTCTTAGAAGTAAAGATGGGCAGAGCCTCTCCAATCTGTAAAAGAGTGCATAAAAATATTGTGGAAACAACATTCCTCAACATCAAATTGCAAAGGCTTTGCAAATCAGCAAATCATCTACAGTGCATAACATCATTAAAAAATTCTGAAACTGGAGAAATCTCTGTGGGTAAGGGACAAGGCCTTTGTTGGATGTCCATGGTCTTCGTGCCCTCAGACAACACTGCATCACTCATCGGCATGATTGTGTCATTGACATTACTAAATGACAGAAACCACTGTCAGTACACACAATCCGCCGTGCCATCTGTAGATAACAACTAAAGCTCTATCATGCAAAAAGGAAGCCATACTGTATGTGAACATGGTCCAGAAGTGCTGTGGTGTCCTGTGGGCCAAGGCTTATTTACAATGGTCTGTTTAAAAGTGGAAAAGTATCCTATGTTAAAACGAGTTCAAATTTGACATTCTTGTTGGAAATCATGGATGCCATGTCCTCTGGGCGAAAGAGGAGGGAGACCATTCAGCGTGTTATCAACGTTCAATTCAAAAGTCAGCATACTGATGGTATGGGATCGTGCATAAGTGCATATGGTATGGGCAGCTTGTGTGTTTTGGAAGGCACTATGAATGCTGAAAGGCCCTTATATAGGCCTGTTCAGGCTATTTCATGGTAAGAGATGAACCTCACCCAATTTTGAGATGGCGTGAAGTCTGGAGAAGATTTTCTTGAAGAACATCTCTTTCTTTGCATCTTCTGGTGTATTTCAACAGGACAATGCAAAACCACACGCTGCAGCTATTGCAGCATCATGGCTTCCTAATACAGATCTTTCACCTATAGAGAACATTTGGCGCATCATTAAACGAAAAATATGTCAAAGACGACCACAAAATCTTCAGTAGCTGGAAACCTATATCAGGTAAGAACAGGACCACATTCCAACCAAAACTCCAGAAATTCATAACCTCAATGCGAAAATGACTTCAAACTGTTTTGAAAAGAAGAGGAGATGTTACACTATTTTGTCTATTTTGAGACTGTAGCAGGCATCAAATTTTAAATTTGCTCATTTTGTGGATAAAAGTGTAAAATTATCAGGTTAAATATTTGTTTTCTATGTTCTATTGCTCATGTGATATGAAAGTCTTTAGTTTTCATTTTATTCAAATGAATGGAATTTGGGTTGTAAAAGTTTTCAGCAGTGCTTAGTTTTCAGAGAGCCACCAAGAATAATTTAACCTCATGCTCTCACAGTTATTTATGTGCCTACCATTTGTCATTTACCTAGGAGTGGCTTCTATTCAACCAAATAAAGTACAGGATAGCCTTCTTATAGGTTTTCCATCTGTATGTCATAGTGATGAAACCCAAGCTTTAGATTTTTTTTTATCCCCTGCCCAAATCTCTGTCCTAACACAGTTTGATGATTAAGATTAGAGGAGAGTGAGTTTATGTCTTTTTTGAGTGTGTGGTTTTTTTTTGGTATAACGTGCACTGGTAATGCTGAAGGCGAGAGGGGAAATTAGGTTGCTGCTGAGCTGCTGACATAAACATAATGTTTTTTTAAATTGTAACTTTGCAGCCATCTGTTTAATTTTTTTATTTACATAAATTCATTTAATGTAATATAAAGAAATAAATGGTGGCTGAAGTTTTGTCACAGTACAGTATATACCAAAGGAAAACACACAAAAAATCAAGCGGTCTGAATAGTTACTGAACCTCTTTTATGTCTGTGTGCTTTCTTTTCTTGCTACTAATCTCATTAGACTTTTGTTTGGTCACATATTTAATATTTGGTTCATGTTGGATGGCTTTAATTTATTCATGTGGTGGTGTCCATGATTTTAGTAACAAAAACTTATTAGGCTGTAGCATGCTATAAACTTGGGTTGCTTTGGTTACATTTTATGTGACAACTTAAATAAATGGCTACTGTGTTTAGGTTAAATATACTACTAAATAATCAAACATGTAAGCAATTCAGGATAATACTACCAGGCAATAATGATACTGGTTTTATACTGTATGACACAGAAGGACAAGTTTTGTATACTATGTGGATTAATTTTTTAATTATTATTTTTCAGGGTAACAACCGGCATTTTAAATTTACAGTCTAAATTGAAATCGGATTTTATATAACTTAAAAATTTTCAATGTTTAAAATATTCTCTTTCCTTGTTGTCCCTAAAAGGAGCATTTGTAACTGTCTCGTGATCCAGGAAATAAGACATAATTGTCTGTAAATGGAGCCAATGCTTGCATGCATGTGCATGCACGCACACACACACTCTCTCTCTCGTACACACAAAGGCACACATACACTTGCACAAACACAAACAAAGCAAAAATGGCCTGAAGCCACTTATTACATTTAGTGTTTCTATCTGGAAAGCTGAGGTGTGGTTCCGCTCCGATTTCAAAACACAGGCCTACGCTGAGTTGTGGAGTAGAGGAGGAGACCGCTAAGTATTGTGAAACATGTGAGAAGTGGCTTTAACATTATAAGGCTCATGCAAACGAGTTCAGTCAGATCTATAATGTGACATACTTGTTCATGTACAACATAAAAAAGTCATTTTGTAACAGTACTGCAGCTCTCTGGACTACACTTCCTGATCTAGTTTATCTGTAAACACACAGGCTTTTTCCCTATCTACTGTTATTGTCCATTGCCAGAAATAACAAACCATGACACAGCATGCCTCGTAAATTAATGTCATTTTAAACAAACCGCACATAGATTTGCAACTTGATGCATATCATTATTGGATGTGGGGTTTTTGAGTTCATTGCCCCTAGGCCAGAATGGGCAGTGCACACCTTTAAGGAATCAGGTACTGCAGATATCCTGTAGCAACCAGTGTTGCCAATGTGGCACATTTATCAGAAGCTTTGGTGACTACTTAGAACCCTTAAGTGACTTTTAAAATGTTATTGTTATTATTAATATTTTTTTTCTTCATACAGAACCTAGCCAAAAATCTAGCAACTTTTTAAGCATTTGTTAGCAACTGTCCTATATTTCATATAGCTCTCCAGACTGCATCATAGTTATGGGATGTACTGGCATTTGTTTCCAAAGACCAATTACTAATCATCAACGTTTTCCCCACCTATGCACTTCTTTGTTCTTCTCTTTCATTTCTTTACTTGGCTATATTTTCAAATAATCATACCTTAATTATTTAACATGTAACCTTCCTGTAACATGCCTGTTTCCTGAATGCCACAGCCACTACTTATTTTTGTCCATGTTGTAAATACTTAATTTGTGTTGCCATGACCAAAGACTTTTTTCCTATAATAGATAAGTTATAATCTTTTCTGCAACAGGCAGTTCCGGTCTACTAATTTGATCAGACAAGCGGCATTTGAAAGGCTATTAAGATTAGTATATTTCGTTTGCAAAAGATATTTCATTTTGCACTACAGTGTTTGTAACAGTCTGATTGTCTGTGACTGATACATAAAAATAAAATTCCATGAATAGTTCATTAACCATTACTACAGTTACTATGTGTGGCACAATAAATGTACTGTACTATGTGGAATGTGGTACAGTTGCAGTCTGTGTGGCATAGAAAAATGCAGTGCTCTACCCAGCTGTGGCTTCTCTGTCCACTGTTCTCATTGATAGAGCAAAAACACACAAACATATTTGGCGACATTTTGTCTGAAATATCAGTCGCTTGATATTAATTTATTGTTTATAGAACTGTAAAGGCAATTTGCATAATTGCACAATTATTTTCTATTGTGATAAATTCAATTAAATTAAATTCCATGCTTCTATTCTGTTCTATTCTATTAGTAATCTACTCATCTTCCTTTCTGTGCATCACTCACTTACTGCCTATACTGCTTTATCCTGTACAGGGTTACAGGGGGCCTGGAGCCTATCCCAGCAGACTTAGGGCACGAGGCAGGGTACATCCTGGACAAGGCACACACATACACACTATGGGCAATTTAGGAACGCCAATCAGCCTAATCTGCATGTCTTTAGACTGTCGGAGGAAACCAGAGTATCAGGAGGAAACCCACCAAGTACGGGAAGAACATGCAAACTCCATGCGCACAGACGCGAGGCGGGAATGTAACCCAGACCATGGAGGTGCAAGTCCACTGTGGTAACCATTAATCCACGATGCCGCCCTTTTTTGTGTATCACATCTTGATATGCAAATAATTATGGTGAGCCAATGAACACACAGGATGTATGTTGGCACAGGGCTGAGGGTTTGACTTCTGCCTTGGTTCTGTGTCCCCCTATGCTTGTTGTATTTTGCCCTGTACCCTGATGTGCTCCAGGGCCTTAGACAACCGGGCATATGAAAAATTAATGAATGAATAGGCACGTTTGGTCATGTATCAATTCCCACCCAATGCCCAAACCCGAGCCAGTGCCAGTTCCAAGCCCGGATAAAATGGGAAGGTTGGGTCAGGAAGGGCATCCAAGTTGTGTGCAGATCGAATTGTCTGCTGTGGCGGCCTCTCGACGGGAGCAGCCGAAAGACTAACAACAGTCTGTTAGATCATGTGATGACTTCTGAAGCATCCATTATCTACTTTCTCCTGAAATACAATGTTCAGTTAAAAAAAACACACACACATACATATGTGTTGGCTGTATGCGTGAGATGAATGGCATATAATATTATAGTCAATCGGCAGAGCCTCTTTGAATAACATTGCTCACAATGTGTCTTAGAATAGAATACCGTTAAAAGTGGGACCAGTCACTTTTAATGATCTGTAAGCACTATTTAGATTATTCGAACGTCGGCGAACGTCAGCTCTGTTGGAGTGCTACAGAGGGCAGTAAACAGAAAGTGGGCGGGGACTGTTTCCGTGATCCTCCACTCAGGTTGCGCGCTGCTGATGGGGTGAGCGCGTCACTGGCGATGCAGCTCGCGCTCTTGTTGCTGTTGTCACGGCGCCGCAGACTTCACTTTAACATCCATAGCGCAGCAGTGCAACATCGCTATTCTCACTTCATTATAATTTTTCCAGCATACTGACTTACTATGAGAAAAAAAATGCATTTAGTCCAGGACCGAAAATCACCCCTGACTTGTCTTTACTATGTGACACAGTGCTTTTTTTCATAACATAGCGCTGTTATTTGCTTTACACTAGGAATTACACGAGTAAATTAAGTTATTATGTCCTTCAAGAGCCAGGAAATCCTTCGCGTTTCTCACTAAGCAGCCTAAATACTGTCTCTGTGTCACATTACATGCAAAATGCGCCTCCTAAATCAGAAGGACACAAAAGAGCATGCACGTGATCAATGTATTAATTACTCTCAGTATGGTTCTTGTTCTGGCACGCCATTCCCCGCGCTTTGTAAGCGAAACTTCAGCACTGTGTTTCATGTTTGCTCACTCTCAATGTTGGCGCTTTTCTCTGCTCCGCGCTGTTCTGTTCTGTCTGCGTGGGTTGCTAGCTGGTTTTTAGGATGCATTTTTCCCCACCAATCATTCCCTGTGCTCTCGGTGACGTCACGTGGAACGTGAGAGAGGGCGTGGCTCCGGCAAATTTGAATGAAGAGTGGAGCTTTCGGCGCCATTTTCGAGTGAGCAGCGGTAGGAATAACAGCTGCTGCGATGCCGTTTCGAGCTCTCGTCCTGTCATATTTGGGATTAAATGTCAATTAGGTTTTTTATTTTATTAAAAATAAATAAAAAACGTTACAAAATTAGAAATTGATCCTAATCAGGAGGAGGAGTCGTGATAGAGACAAACAAAGACAGCAAGTTGGAGGACAAGTAACGTTAGCTGAAGTGGAGGAGACAAGAGAATACAGTAAGCTAGCTAGCGAAGCTAATCCTGCTAGCATCGCGAATGAGAATCGGCGACAGTGGGTGAAATAGCCTCACATTTCTGACTGAAATATATTTTTTAATCAAGCGAGCTTTTAAAAAATCTGAAAAAAATCGGAAAATTAGCTGGCGCGATGGAGAAGCGGATGTGACCGTTGGTTGGTGTCGGTTTGTTGTTTTTTCGGCATTTTTTGAAAGCGCCGTTTGAGCGGGATTGGAGAAGTGGAGGAGCCGCTGCAGCCTATCAGCACCGAGAAACACCACCACCACCGGGAGATCTCTCTTTCTCTCTCTCTCTCTCTCTTTCTCTCTCTCTCTCCAACACTCTAACAACCAGTTTTCATGCCAAATAACATTTTCATTACAGAATTCCAGAGAAACTTTTTCAACTAAACTCCTGATTTTGGATGTGTTTCTGAAGTCCTTTCTGACTGGCTGATTTTTGGATTATCAGGTTTTTTTTTTTTAACCGACTGAAACCGTCTGAGCGTCACATCATAAGAAAACTAGCGTATTTTATGTATATCTACGTTACATGTGTATCTATTTTTAAGACTGATAGACGCTTTACAAAATCCTGAAGCACCTTCTGAACCTGTAAGTAAACTCATTTATAGCGTTAAATGCTTTCCTTCCTAATGGGGAAAGAATAATTACAACGCTCTCTCTGAAGTCGTAATGATGATGAGAGTTGTGTTTTCTGTGTGTTCTGAGAGAGAGCGCGAGCGAGCGCGTGCTGGAGTGTGCATGGGCTTTGAGACTGAGGCGCGTCGTGCGTGATGTGGCGGATCTGCTTCACCATCACACTTGCAACTTTAGCTTAAAACCATCCGACACAGTCACACAAAGCTGAACTGGTTCACACATTTATACCTCAGTAGTCACGCATGTGGGTTATTACAGAGTTATATGTAATTGTGCCAAAACTCCACCTAGATTAACCTGACGGTAGAAACTTCAGCTTATGTTGGACATGAACAAAATGCAAGTTGGATATGGAAATATTATATACGGTAATACATTGCTGTGTGTGTGTATATATATATTACACACTAATAATAAATATATATATATATATATATTATACATGCACATTATTTTTAGAGTTGAAGTTACTATTTGTTCTGTTGTCCACTCCAAGACTACTCCCCGCCCATAGTCTTAATTTACACTCTCTCGTGTATATATACACACACACACCTTGCAATTTGTTTATTTACACAATATTAATATTGCTTTCTATACTCCTTGCTATGTACCTATACTATGCAATGACAATAAAGATCTATCTAGCTGTACTAAGGGGGAAACACACACCACTCTCACACACTTTTTTTTTTTCTTCTTTTTTTTTAATTGTGTCGTGCACCTAAGGGCCCCAGCTGCCATTAATAGAATGCTAATTTTGGCATAGTTGTGAGGAACCTTGCTTTATGTTTAACTATAGTCATTGAGCTCACTTGGCTCTTTAGAAAGTTGAAATCTCATCCTGAAAGGTCATGAAGTCATTACCGTGACACTTTGACCTGGTATAACTAATGGTCCTCTTGCACTTTTTTTTTACCCCCAGCAAGGAAAAGGCTTAAAAAAAAAAAAAGCATGGCTTTATTTTTATTCAGGTGTAAATAATAACATGCGTTTTATTTGGCCATTATCATTTTTTTTATTTCTCATTAGGATGCAACTGAGACTTTAATGAAGCACACTTACTGCTTTGTTTTTCTAAACGAAGGAACTTGAGCACATTTAGAAAATGTTGCTTGCACTAAGGATTGGCTCCTTTTTCTTTCCCACTTCAATTCAGAGTGTATGACAACAGGATGCACCATGTTCGAGCAGATCACGTGTAAAAAAAAAAAAAGAAGAAGAAAAAAAGAACCGAACCTGTTTATGATCTGAATAACCGATCCCCTGTAGTCATCTAGTTAAAGTAGTTGTGTTTTAATATATTATTAATAATTAATCCTGTGTGTTTAAATGATGCTGTATTTGTTTTAGCATCATGAGATTTTCCCCCCTCCACCTCCATAACACCAGTATTCTATGGCCTGTGCACCCAACTGCTTTATTGCTTACACATCACCAGCAAGAGTGTGTAAGCTATTACACATTAGACCATTCATTTAGGTGTTTGTGCATGTGTTTGTGCGTGTGTGTGAGTGCAAGCGTTTTAGGCAAATTTTATTTTAGCATTTTATTTGCTGGCAGCTTGCGGGCTTCCTCTCGTGGGTTTTTGGGACCGTAGGGAAACCCCCTCAAATGAACCACAACCATCTTTTTCACAACATTACCTTTTAATCAGCAAGCGCACACACCTTTTTTTTTTTTTCTCTCTTGCTTGTGTGTTTTGTGCTGTTTTAACAGCACAAGTAGTGTTTTATCAATATATGACATCTAGTTATAACAATTCTGTCAGAAAATATTTCTGCCTAAATGTTGCATACCATTTTTTTTAGCCTTTTCCTGACCATCTTGTTATGACCTGATAATTTTAATAGAAATTCAGTGCATATGCATGGTTTGTAAATTATATTTAGTGTTTTGGAGTTAGAGCTTTATTCTCATTAGTTAGGCATCTAATTTATAATTTATTTTTTCTTTTTGACTAATCTTGCTGTGCAGATTGTTTAGAGCTCTGTGTTGCCCTGTGCCATTTATGTGATGTGTTTTAAACTTCAAGCCATGCCTTAGTTTATCATTTTTATTAAAATGCATTTCTACTAAATAATCCCTAATCATTAGTTTACACTAAAACCCAGTGTCCATGTGTCACATAAATGCTGTAAATTTTATTTATTTTTTTAGTGCTGAGCTTGTAGAATTATTAGGATTAGTAAGTGAACATGCAATCAGTAATTTAATTTTATGAAATTTAAGTTTAAAGGAATGTTTTTTTTTATAAGTTTATTAATTGGTTTATTTTCTGTTGACTGGTCCAGTGCAAAAAAAAAAAAAAGTGTATTTCAGTCCAGAATAATGTGTGTGTGTGTGGTGTCCGGTTTGAGAAATTACTGGAAAGATGATGTCTATAGATATATAAAAATAAAATTTAAAATAAAGATGGACAAAAGCTTGTTTGTGTGGTTTACATGTAGGAAATCTGGTCTAATGCACTGGTGAGAAATAAGGAAGCAGAAATTATTTTATTAGTATGATTGCATTTCCTAAGAATTGTGGTGTAATTTTTATTTGTTTGGTTTGTTTATTGTGCTTGCTTTTTTTATTTATTTATTTTTTTCCCCCTCCTTTTTTTCACTTATTTATTTTCTGCTAAAGCAGGAACATATCCACGACCCTGTGTTCCTCAATGCCTGTGGTCAGCTGGGGCTTTGAAACAGATACTTGACGCAGAGGTGGAAAGACCATTTGGGTGATTGTTGAGTGGTTTCAAAATATCACATAGGCCTAATATGCACCATTGTCAGATTTGCCAGTTTCATTCCAGCCCCAGGGATGTCGAGTCCTCTTTCACAGAGCACCAGTAACATGCTAAATAATTAGCATGCTAAGAAATAGAAAGAGGAGAATCTAGTAGAGACAGATTATTATGTAATGCCTAATTTGTGGTGTTTTATAGTTCACTGTAGGTTTTTAATGTTGAACACTTTGCACAAGTTTAGCATCTCTAAAAGGAAGCTGCACAGAACACATTTTCCAGTTTTGGGTGTGTTTGTACTTGTGTGGGTTGAGCATGGTCGAAAGAGGTTACAGGTAGTATGTGTGTGTGAGCGAGCGAGAGAGAGAATCTGACTTTTCTAAAATGCATGGGTGCTTTGCAGGTGTGCTGGCTGTCCCTGCTGTCGCTCTTGCCCTGACTTTATTAAGAGTAAATATTTGACCAAGAGGTTTGTTGTCTCACCACAAAAATGGTCAGCATTCAGTTTACTACATGTTGTCTGTCTGTCATGTTTGCACACACATGTCAGGTCTGAAATAGAGGTAAAGGATTAGATTACTGGAGATATAAAAAATAATAATTATAATAACTGGAATAATTTGTTTTGGTTAATGTAAAAAAAAATGTTTTTTTTTTTTTAAAAGAAAATTCTGGGTGACTTGTAACTGCAGTAAACTTACAAGAGTGTGTGTCAGTCATAGGGTGTTGACAGGGGGAAGTTCAGGGTGATGCCCTTTGAACTGTAGGTCATGTGGTCTTTAGTTAGGAGAGGTTAAATGATTAGGGCAACACCAGTGTGCACATTCACCCAGTCAGTCAAAGAAAAAGTGACATTTTCAGGAAATTATGTACAAGCTTATTTTCTTTTTAATATCTATATTAGACCTTACAATATAGTTTTGGTTTTAGGTGCTGTCATTTCTGAATGTCACATATAATTGTATGCATAATCAAATTAATTTATTTAAGATTTTTATTAAGTCATAAATATAAACCAAAGGTCCATTAATATTTGTGGCTGATGTTGCAAAATTTAAGTGAGCATAAATACAAGAATAATAATTTCCTTGACTAACTTTACAGTTAATGGTCTAAAATTTGTTACTGAATCATGCATGTTTTTATTCCCATCAGTTACTTTTATTTAAAAAATAGATTACACTGACTTTTCCCCAGTTTTGATACTAGTCTATATTAGTTTGATTTGAAATCTTTGATATGACACAGTGAGCCCAATGATGTGTGTAAATTCTTTTTTTTAATATATTGCGACACTGTGGCTTCTTACAATGTGGCATTTATTACATGCGTATTTGTTTAAATGAT
>JAQQZT010000036.1:8420975-8431717 GCA_030068275.1 Clarias platycephalus | reverse complement strand
CTATATTTTGTAATATTTTTATTATGCCCTTATTTGTACAGTTTATTTTACTAGTTACATTTATTTTCTTTAGTATTCCTTTTTATTCATATTTATTCCTTACGTATATGTTTGTTTGTTTTTAAGATCACTGGCGGTCGTATAAGCATTTCACTGCATATCGTACGGTGTATGACTGTGTATGTGACAAATAAAATTAGAATTTGAGTTTGACCTGAGGGCCACACAAGGTTTACACTTTTCAAACCACCCCAACTGGCACCTTTCACTAGGTGATGAAAATGAGGAACTCTCTAGTCTGAGGCAGGTTCATGAGCCTCGCACAATCACTGAGTTTAACACAGCACCCTAACAGCAACTGTAACAGTAGTGCTGCTGCTTCTCTGACCATATCGTTTATCAGTTTATAGGCACTCAAATTTGTATAGGTTGTTTATCTCTGGGTTATATTTTATTTACAATCACCATTTGAATAAACTCCAGAAAATGCAACCCGGAACGTCATTCTCATGTAGTCGTTTGCAACACCGGAACTGCTGAAACGTGGATTTGTTTCCTCAGGGTTTATATGGGTGAAACACCAAACCTTTAACATGTATGCATGCGATTCGTCAGTGCTTGTTTTTCGTGTCAACAGTAAGTTATATGACTAAATATTGTCCAGAGATGTTTTTGCCATGTAAGACAGGTTTTCAGAGTTCCGAACGGTTCATTTTCTTTGGAAATTACATACGAGAAGGCATTATATAATAACCTTAAGGTAGACTCTCTGAGATCATTTATGATATTGCAAGAGATATATTTGACATATTCGGAACGGCCAACCATTATCATTTAATAATGTGGATTCTAACAAGTATGCACCTATGCATGTCTTTTGTACTTTAGTATATGAAGAAATCTGCGACATAACGTCACTCACTCAACAAACTGACTCTCGGCCAGGTTTCAAAGGTTGAAGGATACTTTCAGGTTTTGTCTGCACAAGCATGAGCTTGCCGAACCTGCTGCACGTGCACAGGTGTACCCGGCTCGTGCACGCACATCAGGTGCACGCGCTCTCGTCCCTGCGCCGTGTCTCCCTGCTGCCGGAGAAGAAGCGCCTGGAGCTCCTGGACCCTTTCGCCAGTCTGGAGGCGCACCTGTCGCCACAGGTAGACAAGACACGGTTTAAACTCTTCCAGCCCAACCTGGAAGCCATGGAGTGGGCAGAGAGACTCTTCACACCATCCCCCAAACACCAGATAGTCTACTCGTCATCAGCTGTGCGCATAGACCACATGCCTGAGCTCTCCCAGCCAGAGGTGAGGGGCATTACCGGATTATTCTATTGCATATAGGAAAACTCCATTCAGGAATACACTCGCTCATCGTCTGTACCGATTTATCCTGTATACAGGCTTGCTGGGGGCCCTGGAACCTATTTCAGGAGACTTGGAGCATAAGGCAGGGTACACCCTGGACAGGGAGCCAATCCATTGCAGATTCAGGAACACATTAAATTCTAATTGTATTTGAACCATACACCGTATTATGATATGAAGTGAAATGCTTAAATGACTGCTCATGACCTAAAAAACGGAAAGGTGAGAGAGAATAAGAAGATAGAAACACTAAATGGACAAAAGTATTTGGCCAAACCTGTTCATTATTAATGTCAGACCCCTTATCCCCAGTGAAGGGCAATCTTAATGCTTCAGCCTACCAAGACATCTTGGCAATGCTATACTTTCAACTTTGTGGTAACAGTTTGGGAAACGCCCTTTTTTATTCCAACATGACTGTTCCCCAGTGCACAAAGGCAAGGACTAATAAAGACTTGGTTTGATGAACTCGGTGTAGAAGAACTTGACTGGCCTGCAGAGAGCACCTTTGGGATGACCCAGAACAGAGCGAGCCAGGCCCTCTCCAACATCAGTGCCCGACCTCATAAATGCTCTACAGAATGAATGGGCACGAATTCCCACAGAAACACTCCGAAATATTGTGGACGATGTTGTAGCTGCAAAAAGTGGGGGCCAAGTCCGTATTGAAGTATATGTATTTGGATGAAATGTCATTGCATGTTTGGCCAAATACTTTTGTCCATATAGTGTATATTTCCCTGCAATAATAGAAGAGAGAGAATAATAATAATAATAATAATAATAATAATAAAATATATATATAAAATATGAAATCTACAAATATGCAGATGTATAATTTAAAATCGGTAAAATGTATTTTTTCAATTATATGGAATGCACAATATCAAATGGGTATAAGAAGGAAAAATATGGCATGTAGGTATGAGCCATATGAGTGAAACATGGTGTGACCGCAGCAGTGGTATTGTCCATGTTGTAAAGTGCAAAGTTAGTTCTCATTTATGTGTAAATAAGAACCAAACATGTGCATTAAAACTTTTTATAGTAAAATATTTGTGATGTAATAAATATTTCCAAATAATAATAAATAATTGCCGTTCCCAAAATTGCCCATAGTGTGTGTGTGCATGTGTGTGCCCTATGATGGAGTGGCACCCCATCTGGAGTGTGCCCTGCCTCGTTCCTTATGTCTCCTAGGATAGACTTCAAACCACCCACGACCCTGTAAACAGGATAAAGCGGTATAGACGATGAGTGAGAATATATCTTGTATACCAAGAAAGATCACATGTTAATTATAAAGATTAATCCAATGTGGAGATTTTTCCTTTAAATATTAATGCGTGTATGTTGTATAAAAATACATAGTACTGTTCTGTTGTTTTGTTGTAAGGAAGGCCTTGTTTTTTGTGTGTGTTGTTGATCTGCAGGTGTGTTTCATAGGCAGGAGCAATGTTGGGAAGTCATCGCTCATCCGGGCGCTGTTCTCTCTTGCACCAGAGGTTGAAGTACGGGTTTCCAAAACACCGGTAAGAAAACCTTTTAATAAATTCCGAATTGCTTGATGGGGGAAAAAAAAACCCCTTCCTTACCTTTTACTCCTGATTTTTTTTTCTGTGACTGAGGCAGTCAATTTTTCGTTGTTGTTATGTAGGGACACACAAAAAAACTGAATTTCTTTACGGTGGGGAAGGCTTTTACCCTGGTTGACATGCCTGGCTATGGATTTAGAGCCCCAGAAGACTTTGTGGACATAGTCGAGCCATACCTTCAAGAGCGAAAAAAGTAGGTGTGATCAGAAGCCCAGTGTGATCTTAAGTGTGAGGATGAATGGGCGATAGGAGGTATGATGATGTTATTTATTTATTTTTTTGTCAGTCTTATGAGGACGTTTTTGCTGGTTGATGGAGGTGCAGGACTGCAGAAGTTTGATTTGGTTGCTGTGGAAATGTGTGAAGAGTTTGGCATTCCCTATGCAGTAGGTGTTTTTCTCTCATGCATCAACCATGAAAGACCAGCAGGTGGCAGCTCACCATTATTATATTGGCCATGCTAAAGTTTCTCATTAGCATGACAACATGATTTTAAGATTTTGATGGAGACAATTCTGTAAGTCACTCCGGACAAACACATCTGATAAATCCTGTCAATGTTAAATATCAATGCTTCAGTTGCTCACCATGTTTTTGTGTACTGACATTTATAAAAAATAAAAATAAAAAAGGTAATGTTTAGTGTGACCCCATTATAAGTATTGTATAAACTTAGCATATTTTATTGATTTGATTTTTTTTTTCTCTTTGTTTGAAGCTAGTGGTGACTAAGATTGATAAAACTCCTCGGGGGTCTCAGTTGTCCCTTCTCATGCAGCTCCATGATTTTATTAAGGATAAAACAAACACCTGTTTCCCACAGCCCTTTCTTGTGAGGTAAAATTTTAGCACATGTACACACAGATCAACATGCATTTTCTCTTGGATAACTGTTTCTTTGCAGGTCTAGAACATAGAGCAGGTCATTTGACCATTTCCTACCACCTATTGTCATGTCATGTCACTAAGAAGATAAATTGGCTCTAGGTGTGAATGAGTGCATGAAAGTGCTCTGTGATGGACTGGCATTCCATCCAGATTACTGATTTTCTATGTACTTTTTTCCCTCCCAAAACATAATTTAGCTTTTTTACACCCAAAATAGTTCTATCACTTTACAAGAGTTGTTTACCAATCTTGTTAAGGTGTTCATTTTTAAAATCCTGACACTGAATGTTGCGGTGAGGCTGCAGGAAGGGTCATATTTAGGCAGGTGTCGCTGCACAAACGCTGCACCATGTGTGACAAATCTTTCAAAATAGGACTTTGGGACCTGATCAGTTTATACAAAGTGTACAGAAGAAGACGTTAACGAGCTGCACAGAATAAAGACTTAAAGCTCTACTGCATGGCTCCCTTTAGGTTGGGATGGAGAAACACATAAATCAAATCAAACATGTCTGTTTAAAAAAAAATATTTAATTTGAAACCCAAATTTAATTGCAGTATAGATACAGCAGGCAATTTCACCTTGCATTTCCAGTGTTCAGGTTTAATTCCCGTTTACAGTCTAAAAACATGCAGATTAGGCTAATTGGCATTCCCAAAATTGCCCATAGTGTGTGAGTGTGTGCATGTGTGTGCCCTGTGATGGATTGCCACCCCATCCAGGGTGTGTCCTGCCTCGTGCCTTAAGGATCTTTATGTTTCCTGACCTCAACATGACCTCCACAGACTCAGTTAACTGCCATTGTTTATTACAATTATAGTGAAACTACAAGACAAACATCTACCTGAAAACCTTTTGCCTATCGTCTTATAGCATCCTCCTGCTTTTTGGGCATCAATTATTTTAATTTATGTTATGCTACACAGCTATTAGCTATTGACAGCTTCTGATTGTTGGGACAAGGTTTAAGGAGGCAAAGTGTTTATAAAGCTTGAACATTTTGCATCACCTGGCCCTTTCGTACTGATGATTGTCATCAACCCAGTAGCCCAAGCAAGCGAAATATGGTCTGAGTTCTTGGTAAACATTATATTAGAGTTCAACTCTCTTGCTCAAACTTTTGCATGGTGCTCCTTGCCTGCTTATACTTAGACATATACCAATAGTACCACCTGTCGAATAATGCACTGAATTGACATTCAGACCACTAATTTGATTATGACTCAGATATCGTTAAATTTGAGGCTGCGTGAAAAAGAATTTCCATATTTATGATAGTGATTGATTGCAATGTGATTTGTGCTCTATAATCATCTTTCTATTTTCCTTCTCTCTTTGTCTTTCTCTCAATGTGCTTCAGTTCAATGCACTATTCAGGCATCCACCTCTTCAGGTGCTTCATAGCACATGTGACAGGAAACCTGCAGCTGAGCTCCAAACCCACCTGACTACCATATAAAGGGAGAAAAATACAATGACCAGAGACTGATCTTTGCTGACCTGATCCAGTTGTGCCTACAGCTTTGGCCCGTGTTTCAGCAGTGAGAAGCTGTTCAGACGAAGCCTGGGTCAAAACGATTTTGGACTCCTTACTTTGACAGTGACAAAGATACTCAGTTGCTTTTAACTGGGTAGTGATTCCTAACTAGCTTGCAACAAGGCCGTTATTCCTGAGCTAATTGCCTCATTAGACAATTAACAAATAACATTTTTTACCTATTTAGTAAGAGAAAAGCTAACCCCCCGCCCCCCCCATTTTCCCCCCCTCTATTACAGTTTTAGATTATATGTGAAGACATTTGCTTAACAAGTCTTGTGCCATATCTGGGTTTTTGAATTTGACTACAAATTACTGTTCGATGCAGTAGAGTGATTCAGACTATTAAGTGAATATGAACATTTATACCCAGCAAATCTACAGTCTGCAGAAAGTATGAAGTTTCACACCATAAATTTTCATGATGTGCGTTACCCAAAACATGTAAGATGCCTGTTTTAAATTTGGGTAAAAACAGTTCAAGCTTTAAATAAATACCCAGGTCACAAAACTCTGCCTGAGCTTACATACAGTACACCCAAAGTGATTTACCTTTCATAGTTCTGAATAGGAAGGACCTTCACAGAAGATTCTTCAGAACCTACAGCCAAATATGGAAATAATTTGTCTGTAAATGTTTCTAAAAGACTGTGTATATGTGTGCCGGTAAGAGGGTCAGAAAATGACAGTTTTCCTCTGTCCCAGTCCAGTTGCACTTTGATCCTCTGAAGCTTCTCTTCCAAAGAGAAGAGACTATGTGGATGTGGTGTAGGACCTCCTCCATATTGACCATCATAATACCACATATACCAGAGACCACTTCTGGAGTTTATCTCTCCCTTCCTCTGAGCAGATTCTGTCATCACACCCAGTGACCAGGCTGAACAATCTCCAACTTCAATTTCCCACCAGTGCGTCCCTGAGTTAAACCCCTCAGAGCCCAGGATGCATAAGCAAGCATCTAGTCTCTCAGGATTGTCTGGCAGCTTCTGTTCATATTTCCTGACTGTCACACTGGTTAGATCATCAGATACATTGAGAAAAGGATTAGCAGTGTTTGGGTCCAGTGTAACAGGCACTAAGGGGAAGAAACATAACAAAGGATAATAAACACCAGTGTTAAATAGTGGTGTAAAAGTAAAAAATGAAAAATAACCTAAGCTAACATAAAAGTCTGTTTTCTTGAATTATCTTTTTTAGTTTATTTGCTGAAACAATCTTTGGTTTCCCCCATTCACCCATTTTTTAAGTAAGAGAATATGCTCAAATATATGACTGACAGTTATTGACCCTCACACTAATTGTGTAAACAGTTAAGTGCTCTGAATCTCCCCCCACCCCATTTGTTTGAGCCCTGGGTGAGGATTGCATTTTAATTGCTATTAAAAAGAATAAACCAACATGAAAAAACAGAGGACTGTCTAGGGGAGAATGGCTAAGAAAATAGGGAAACTCAATGAAAATATTTGCACAAGCGCTGGACAGTAGGCAATACACCAACACCCTTAACATGGCAGAGGTAAAAATATCACAATCCAGAAAATATGGAGATCATATCACATAATACAAACCACTCATCAGCAGTAGAATTCAGAATGAAAAATCGGCCACAAAAAGCTACAAATGGTCTGGGACCAAGTTAGACTGCTACCAAAATTATGAAAATAAGAAAGCTTTGAAAAAGAAAGGCTCTTCTAATGAACCAAGGCATACAAGTTCATCAGTCATGCACAGTGGTGGTAGGATCATGGCCTGAGCTTTCATCCCTGCTTCTAGAACCGCCTCAGTATTCTTTGAAATCAAATAATTTCTATGTTTAATTAAATTATAAAACAAAATAAATTATAACAATTCATTTGTTTAACACACTGGCTAAAACTAAAGCCAAACCACCCATCAGTCAGCTAGAGGGAGCAACTGCATGACCTTGTATACAGTATAACAAACCTATCACAAGAAAAAATAAACAATGAGAGATAAAGTATATTACTGTATTGGACAGTGTGCTGCATCTTCTCCCAAACTCTGAACTTCAGGTTGGCCAGATGTTTTACCACATGGATCAGTGCTCCTGAAAGCTCCTCTGGATGCTGCAGTGTACACTGGACTCTGCAAAAACATTCAGGAGTCAGTGTTGCTGTAGGATTGGATTCAGAAGCACTGAGAATGAGAGAGACAGGACCCACATCACTCACCTTTTCACTGTGGACTTATAGTTCTGTAAATCAACATAGCAAACATCAATGGATATGATTTACATTTTTACACCACTGAAATGTGACGTTTCTGATGATGGAAAGAAATTTTACTTTCTCACAGTATAAATCCTGACTAAATGATCCTCACTTGTAAGAATGAGATGTCTTCAGCTCTCATCTCCTCTTCTATGTCTCTGATTGTGTCTGAAAGAGATGATATGTCTCTGCTCAGCTCCTCGATCTTCTCCTTCATCATCTGACTCTTCTGCTCCTCTTCCTCTCTGAGTGCAGCGATCCTGGATGCTTCTTCATCTCGTAGAACCTGGTGAAGCTGCTCAAACTCCTCCTTAATCTGCTGCTCTGTGTGTTGAGCCTGAATCTGCAGTGAAGAGATAATTAGATGAAATGTAACCCAAAGATGCAAAAATGCTAAATATTAATATAATGTCTAAATAATGTTGTTTAAAACCTTAATGTGGTCTGCAGTCAGACTCCAGTTTAGTTTACAGTCATGAAAGATCTCCAGGTTTTCCTGTAGGAGCTTTAGTTTAGCACTGATGTCCTCCTGGAACAAGTCATCACACTGCATGAAGACTATTTAAAATATTCATTTAAATAAAATTTTATGGGAATAGTGCATTAACAGTGTAGATTGTTGCAAAGCTGTTTTACGGAAAATAACTTATAACTATCAGTATGTCTGAGATGAGCAAGCCGGCAAGAAAAATCTCACTGAGATGACAATAGGAAGAGTCTTTGAGAAGAACCATACTCAAAAGGGATCATATTAAAATTCTCAAATAAGTGATTTAATTTATACAGACTTGTATTTAAATTTAAGAAATTTATTTCTGCGTATAATAATGATAAATTATAATAATAGACACCGATCAGTGCATGTGTGCGTATGCGTGTCTGTGATATGACGTGATGATGCAATAAGCAACTAATAAAGTGTACCTTATTGGAAAGACCAATGCATGGATGTGTTCCATGCAATAATACAATCAACAAATGATGTAAGAGTCATCATTAAATCAGACATCAGAATGGGGAATGTGATCATTTTGACGATGACTGTGGTCTGGTTGTTTGTGCCAGTGGGCTGGTTTGTGTACATTTCAGAAATGGCTGATCTCCTAAGATTCATTTTCACAGAAAAGTGAAATGCTTTAGACGCATAGGCATATTACACGCCCAGTGAATCCAGGATAAGCTTTGGGTTCACTCACCGATATATACAGTATAGTTGTACCTGAAGATGAATGAGTAAATGATGAATTAATTATTTTGGACATAATTGGACATTTATGTATTATGGACCCTTAAAAGGATTCATAATTTCCACCTTTGTGGGGTAATAAAAAAAACTACTATTACTTTTAGCATTTAAGAAATTCCTTAGTTTCTACATTGAATTACTTTTAAAAATATCTAGGATTAATGTGTCCAAACTTCAGACTAAAATTCCTGTCCTTCTTAATATAGCTGCTTAACAGCTATTGAATTAAAATTCATAAACATAATTGACTTGGTCTATTTAGAAGATAATTAGGAAAAGCTTCGTCTTAAAGGATGTGGGTTTGCTGCCGTATATTACTTTAGTTGAACATGGACTTTCTGCTTTTGTTTTTGCAGGTAACAGTTAAGATGGTGGTTATTCAAATGTGCAGTAGTGGCGAAAGCGGATCTATACGTGTTTGATTTATTACACTTTATATCTCCATATCCATTTTCAGATTACATTACAAGCACAATACAAAATTACAAGTGAAATATGTTTACCTTACAGTCTGTTACTGCATCTTCAATGGGGCAGATTTTGTGGTCGGTATGTTTCCTTGATGTTTGACACACCACACACACCAGCTCTTGATCATCCAGACAGAAGAGTTTGAGTTCCTCACTGTGCAGACTGCAGACTGTTTCACATGCTGTTGAAGATATCTGATTTCTCTCTTGTAAAAAAGTCTCACACAAGTTTCTTAAAGCGAGGTTCATGGCTAGATCACCTGTTCGCGACTTTTTCCTGCAAACAGGACATTCTTTAGATCCTTTGGTTTCCCAGTACTGGTCAAGACACGCTTTACACACACTGTGACTGCACTGCAGGAGAACAGGATCCTTAAAGATTTCAAAGCACACAGGACAGGAGAAATCCTCTTCTGAAAACGTAGTAGCCATGTTATCTTGCTAGTGGTAGTCTTTTACCATCTATATAGATAGTCAGACTTTCACTTTCACTTCTGGCAAAGTAAACATAATCTTGACTCCCAGATCAGCATATTCAGTCTTCTCTAAAACAGCTACTAACTAGCAATATTAATGCAGCATGTCCCCTGCCTTATAACGTTCCCTGATAATTATGTGAATCTGTGACCAGTTTTTTTTTTTCTTTTTTTTTTTTTAAGAACTCAAGCATTATGACATTGGCATGCTGACAACATGACTATGTCATCATCGCCATCACTCTGATAATGCTGTTTTAATAGAGCGGGTACTTAACATGCTGGAATCTGCTGCCAATTAGCTCAGTCTGGGCCCTGAGCGTGGCTGGACAGGAGATTTTGCTGACTCAACTGGGCTCAACTTAACACATAGTCAGATATTTTGTGTTGTTTGCAAAGCACACGCAATGGACACACATTACACGATGTAAGAGTCATTATATTAAATAATTAAATCAGACATCAGAATGGGGAATGTGATCTTTTTGATGATGACTGTGGTCTGGTTGTTTGTGCCAGTGGGCTGGTTTGTGTACACTTCAGAAATGGCTGATCTCCTTTTCACAATGCACAGAGATAAAAGTCTAAAACTGTGTGCAGAAATGCCTTAGACACATAATCATATTACACGCCCAGTGAATCCAGGATAAGCTTTGGGTTCACTAACCGATATATACAGTATAGTTGTACCTAAAGATGAATGAGTAAATGATGAATTAATTATTTTGGACATAATTGGACATAAGTTACGCACACTACACTACACTAGACACACACTACACATCCTACACATACTACACACATGCACACACACACTACACATCCTACACAAAAGATGACCGGCCCAAGCACCTGCACCATTACAATCGCCACCATCATATTAAGTGACGTCACACAAACATTCTACACAAACAATACACACGCACACTAC
>JAQQZT010000036.1:8350137-8389748 GCA_030068275.1 Clarias platycephalus | reverse complement strand
TATATCTCAGGACTCCCCGAAAATATACTACTACTATTACTAATAATAATAATAATAATAAAACCTGAATGGGACCACCACTACTGACCCTGCTGTCTAACAGAATACATAGAATGAGCACCTTCAAGGAATTTTTTCCTATTTTCCCCTAAGGGGTCAATATTTAACAAGGCTTTTAAAGTACATCAGAAGACCACCACAATATAAAGATTCATTTATTTACAAAAATAGTGTTATTTTCTCTTCACACATAGAAAACATAGAACATAATAGCACCTCCAAATCGTGTTTGCAGATAATAATGGACCAGGCATGTCAGTATAGCATCCATCTTCAGACATGTTTTAGTATCCATCTGATGATTTGTGAGTTGATCTCATCTTCCACAGACTCCTCAGTTCTCCCCTTCACTGCCAGTCCATGATTGGCTCCCTCCACCCAATGCACTGAGCTTGGGCTCTGCATCTGTTCCACAACATGTTCCAGAAGTTGCTGAGGAGGAAGTACAGCTCCTTACAAGATAATTCTTAACATTTTGACATTTGGCACAATGTATTCATTTTTCTCTGGAATGTTCAATACCTGGAACTAAAAGGTTATCAGTGACTCAATAATAATACAGATATATTATAGACTGTAGAGTATTACATTCTTTATTATTATCATCCAAGAATGGATCTGTTCATCAAATGTACTGTAAATGCTTGGTGTGTGTAGGATTACAAATTTATAAAATGTAAAAATCTAGCTTCCAACATAATAGTATATAGACTGAAAGAGTTATGTACATTGGGTTTTACATTTTAAGGTAAAGTTGGTGACATTCTAAGAAGATCAAGTTTGGTAGCCAAGGTGTCAGAGACATTAACCTTTTGTCTTTATGTACTTCCTGACCACTGGGTAGGGTCCCAAAGTCAATGTGAATGCTCATCTCAAGGCCAGGCTGTGCTTTTGTCTCTATGATAATGTAAAGGTTTGGGCGATACTGTCAGGCTGATTAGGTTAGCTCTTATGCATTTGAAAGCCACTGTTATGCTGATGAGATCAGGGCTGGGGAACTTCCGTTACCAGGCTGACTCCTGCACTACACTATGCTTTGTTTAGATTGTCTCCACCTCTTTGTATCCCTCCCTCTTGTGAAGTATAAACTCTCCAGAGCTGAGTTTTTAGTCAAGACTTGGATGACTACAGCGACGCTCGGCGAGTTCTCAATAAAGAGTAACTTCTGCTTGAATGATATCCCAACGTCTCCTGGTCTCTGAAAAAGTTCCCAACATGCGCATGGTTGACTCATTTTCGTCTTGATATCAATTCACTTATTTACCTCTAAGATGTCAGTTTTATCTTAGAGTTCTGTTTTATCGTAATTTCTTTTTAAATCCAAAATTCTATGTTTTTTAATATTCTGGGAATCCATTCTGGAATTGGAAATTTCAAAGAGAATAAAATTTTTAGAAACTCACACGTTCACACATGTTGTCTGAAGTGCCGGATACAAAGAGCACAGGAATGTGGGAAAGCGCTCTCAGGTCCTCACTACGTTTAGCATGAGCATGTGTTTGGCCAGGAGGATGGAGAGGGAAAGACACACACAACAGTCCTTGGATATTAACCTCTTCCTTGGCCCTCAAATGTCTGCCTAGAGCCACAGCAGCTCGAGCTCCCATTGAACGTCCTGAAACACAAACCGTAGTCCAAAAAGATTGAGTTTAAGCACTGCATATCGTACTGTGTATGACTGTGTATATGACAACTAAAATTTTTATTTGAGAATCATTTTAATCAGAAGTACAGATGCCAGCGTCCAGACAGCCTGAGATTTACAATGCAGAGAACTGTATACTCACCTCCAAGGAACAGGTTACTCAGTGTAAATCTATTATGGGTTTTCAAGTACATCTGTAAAAACATTTTAAAAAAAAACCCTGCTTGTGAGATCATGTATGACCAGGAGTGCAATGACCAGGACTATAAATATACCTGCACTTACCACGGCTGCTTCATAGGCTCTCACTCTGTGCGTCAAGTTCAGGCTTTTGCATGTGAAACGAAGGCAGAGCAAACCGGACGTGGCGACGGCTTGGGCCAAAGACATTAATGGCTTCATGTTCATATCTCCCCCTGCTCCATGTGTAAGGATAAGAGCGGTTTGTACGCATTTTCTTTCAGGAAACATGAGGGCACCCTGCAACTCTTTAGATCCAAAAGGGATGGACACTTTCTCCTAGAAGTGAGAAACATCTGCATAATTGATCTGTGAAGCTAACTAACTAACTTTGGCTTGGTGAAACCGAGAAGTATTGGCTACATTATGAATGCAGTCTATTAAAGAAACAAATTGTATGTCTTTTGGCTGTTCCCTTCGAGGGGTCGCCACAGCGAACAATCTGATCCACACACAACTTGGCAGAGGTTTTATGCCTGATGCCCTTCCTGACACAACCCTCCCATTTTATCCGGGTTTGGGACTGGCATGCCCTTGGGTGGGAACCAAACCCAGGCCTTCTGCATGGCAGACAAGAAATTTATCACTGAGCCACCAGTGCCCCCTATTAAAGATAAAAGTGTCAAATTCATATTAAAGGAAAATACAGAAATGTTCTTATTTATTTAATGGAGAGAGATATTCCTTATTATGGAGATAGTGATTACAAAAGAAATACATTGCATTGCATTAAACACTATTCTAGAGAGAAAAACTTGAACACTGAAATTAATCTTTTTCAGTGGCTGCCATCTGGTAAGAGACTCTGGTCACTCAGGGCAGTGGTTTTCCACCAGGTTATAAGGGCAATAAATACTCAACCCCACCAATGACTAACAAATTCAGCACATACTGTAGTCACTTTTACACAGTAACTTAATCTCTATCTAATATCATTGCACTGGTTAACTTTTGACGGCCTCCAGAATGAGTGTGTATGTGTGTGTGCCCTGCGATGAACTGGCACCCTGTCCAGGGTGTACCCTGCCTCATGACCTAATCCTCCTGGGATAGGCTCCAGGTCCCCGCGACCCTGAATACAGGATAAAGCGGTATAGAAGATGAGTGAGTGACCGGACGCAGTGCTGGTCCCAAGCCCAGATAAATGGGAGGGTTGCGTCAGGAAGGGCATCCGGCGTAAAACCTGTGCCAAGTCGTTGTGTAGACTGGATATTCCGCTGTGGCGACCCCTTGCCGGGAGCAGCCAAAAGACCAACAACAACAGAAGATGAGAGAGTGAGTGAGTGTATATTATTTATTTAAATTTCTCCTTAGTCTATTTTTATTTTCTACATACATACATACATACATACTATTTTATTTTTTAATTTGCACAGTCTGGAGTTTGTTCCATTGCGTTTCACTAATTAAATATATATTTTTTCAAGAATAAAATAAAATTCTTGAATGAATTACTGATCAGGCTATTACTTTAGAACTTGGCAGGGTGGTTACCGTAAAACCCGGTTTACACGTGCACTTATATATTATAATTATACTGTGATTATACTGCAGCTGGATTGACCACAGCATGTGACCGAGACAACCAGACAAAAACAGCAAACTCATTGGGAAAGTCTACAGTGGAGCTCAGGCACGAACTTTAGGAAGTGTGTTTAGAAAAACAGAGCCGAGCTTTATCTGGCGTTTCGTTGCGCCGCCATTATTTAAAATAAACTAGTTTACAGGCACGATTAAACGCTTTGTATATCCTATTAAATGTATTAAAGTTTACTAATGAAGATCAACAACAAACCACTAAACAGTAAGGACACCCACTACCTCACGGACAGCCATCATCTCCGTTCCAGATCTGAATGTGACAGCATGAAGCTGTTGTATATCGCCATCTTGTGGCATGGAGGGAGTATTCGCATATAAGCTAGTCCTGCTATCAAACAGTGCATCATTTAAATAAATACCTACTGTATATCTGCCGAAAAGTTTCTGAATAAAAAACATTTAATTTAAAGCTAAATTAACTTAAATTGAAAAAAAGAAATTGTGTAAACAGTTAAGAACAACTCTTAAAAACAGATATTCAAAGGGATTAGGTTATTGTGTAGAATCACAGTGCAATGCATATTGTGTACCTGAACATGTACAGGATGCCTAAAGAAGTGACTGAGGACAAATAAGTGCTTTCCTTGGAATTGGTTACACTTTAAATAACACTGAGATTACCTGCAAACTATTGCTTTGATTGCCACAAAAGCACAAGTTAGCATCTAAATAATATCAGGTATTTCACCAGTCACTCAGAAAGTTATATTCAGTTCAACGGACATGTCTAGGTACTGTACTAGGACACCAACACAATCGGCTACAACAGTACAAAACTAACATGTTCCATGATCTTGTCCTTGTGTCATAGAATCGTGCAGATGATTGAATGTTTCATGTTACAAGAACAAGCGATGTCTGCCATCTTTTCACCTCACTCCATTCTCTCAATTGTTTTCACTTTTGTCACCATCTTATTGCTTGGTGCTTCTTCTTGGAAGCCGTATCAGCTTCGTTGCCGCTGCGTTTACGCTCGCTTCCAGCACGCTACATGCATGTGACAATGTACCTCGCACGTGTGATTTAACTTCTGCAATTGAACACATGCAAATGCATGTTTGCTTCTTTGAAAGTTTGTAACTCGAATGTTCATATGTAGGGGACTTTATTAACACAGGAGACTGTATTAATAATTGATAAAGTACATTCTTGTAAACAGATAATCTTGAAACTCGTTGATACCACCTTGTACCATGCCCTTCTATTTCTTTATTCTGGCATTCATAACGTTAAAAAAAAAATCCTTCTGGATCCAGCAAACTAATAAAATTATCTGATAATCAGACCTGGTTTGTTTACAACTTTGTCTAATTATTTAATCATGCATCTTTTACACCATATATACCGACATCAGGAAACATCCTTAACAGGGTGCTTCATTTGTGGTTGTAACGTAAAACATTGCAGGGCAAATACACATACACACACGCACACCCACACAACGGGCAATTGTAACCTAATCTCCATGTCTTTGGACTGTGGGAGGAAACTGGAGTACCTGGAGGAAACCCACCAAGCACACGTGCAAACACACACAAACCCAAGATGGGAATCGAACGTTCCACCCTGGAACAAGTCGACAGTCCTAACCACTACACCACCTTTCTGCCTCTTTGTGCAATTAAGAAATCCAAAACTTTTTTTTTTACAAATGAGTACATTTAATTTTGAGGTTTAAAAAAAGGAAACAATACATTATAAATAACAGCAGTGGAAAATACATTGACGAAGCACTGAAATTGTTGAGGTGCTTGTTATAATAAAAAAAGAAATAAGAGATCAGAATGTGTCCAGTCACATAACAAGGCAGCGGATTCAAAATCGCAGTAAGACGATGCTCAAAGCTCATCTTTGACCTATAAAAAATGAGGAAAATCGGGACAAAATGTCATTAAATCAACTTAATTGGTGGTTCATAAAATGTCATGTCGCCATGAATTTTTGAGCAACAGGCTGTAAACAATCAACAGAGTGTCTATGGAGTTGGCTCAAAAAGAATATGGCCATTTTCAAAGCCATAAAAAACGATAATAAAATAATATCTAAACATCAGTGTTACATGGTAATAAACTGTCAATTTGCTGAACCAGTGATTTGCTTCTTCACATTCTGTCACCAAAAGTTTAACACATCAGCATGCCATAAAGGAAAAACTCCTTTAACGGTTATTTAATGTTTAATGTATAATCCAATCAGTTACGTTTCAGAAAAGAATAATGACTAACATAAGGGAAAGAGCTTTCACATATAGTAAGGTAAAACACACACCTTGGTCCTATGGCAGTAGCATGGGAAAAGGTCATCTTTGGGCTGTTCTACCGATTCCATGCCATCCCGTATTTTAGGCTCAGTTACCTGCAGCTTTGCATACTCCTACAGGATATACACAAAACCAGACAGGAAAATAGTTACACACAAATAATGAAAAAAATAAATAAAAACTTTCGAAACATACCTATAAAGAAAAACTACAATATAAGGAGCTATGCACATATTAAATCTCACACCTTAAACCAACACACTGTTTTACAACTAGAAAGTGCTTTGAGGTTGAAATGTGAGTTTAAAGATTAATTGTTTTATTTGACTTTGCATTATTTAACCTGTGCGCCCTTGACGTGATCACATAAAATCGCTGGGACAGATAGAAGATTAGATATGCCTTCTATAAGGAATTCCTGGATAAGACATCTAGCAAATGCTAGAGACATGCACCCATAAATATGCCAAGATACATTAACTGATAATTAAGATATATAAGCTAAAAGAGGAAGTACGTTCAGTAGCATGTAGTTGTATTCAGTAGCATGACTACAGTAACCAAAAAAAACAAGAGTTAGGATTTACCAGAGAAACCTGAGCTGCCTATAAAATCAGTGCAGCCAATTAATAAATATGGTCACAAATGATCACTTATAATAAGTATAAGGATCTGGGCTTGTGATGCATCTCCAACTTCTTTGCTCTGTTCCAAGGGGCCTGATCAGGTCTATGGAGTTACTGGAAAATTACAGTATTTAAACTTCTGTGTGTGATTTAAACCTATGAAACTTAATGTAAGCAACACAAGTTCAAATGCATGTGCTTGGTTTAAAAATAAGCGAGAAATGTGTCGCAATAGCTGTGAATTATTACCTGGAACAGTTTGAAATAGTAACAGAATATACTTTCACCCATCAGATGGGTACGTGCAAATTGTTGGCCAGCCTGTGCAATTTTCTTAGCCTGCAAAGTAAAGCAAAGACATAGAAGATAGTTAAATAAGATCATTAAATAAAATTAAAAAAATAAATATACAAATAAAAAAGCTTTTAGAAATGCATTGTCATTTCTAAGAAGGCACTTATGATCTCAATTTTTATTTTATGTTCTTTATGGATATGGTTATGATTATATTACCCATCCATTTGGCCCAAACGTCCCAGAGAAAACAACCGACAATAAAATCCTCTCTGTCATCAAACCACAAAACTTTGTTAGTAATTAAATAGTAATAAGATGTTTTGGTTTGAAAAGATAACATGAAAATGGATTTTATTAGAGCTGTCTGGTCATCTCATACATTTTCTGAATAATCTCTCTACCAGCATTTAATGAAATTTGGTAAAACTGAACAGTCAACAATGTTCATTTATTGTTTCCCATCAATACCTGACTACAGTGTTGAGAAAGATCTAATAGGTGGTGCTTTTCTTTCATAACAGCACACGCTTTGGTTTCAAGTCGGCTGTTCAGGTGAATTTCACTGCATCTGAGAAACATCCACTAATGCAGATTGTAATCCATGTCTCAGAAACGTTTCAAGAGGAGTTGCTACAAGCAAACATTTCCTTTAAATCTTTAATTATTACATATTATACAAAAATATTTTTGCTGGGTTATGTAAGTACAAAATTCAGCTTTTTTTGAGTAAGAAAATGTGTAGGAGGATAAAAAGGTTTTTAAATCAGTTACTGTTTACAAAATTTGTCATGTGAAAGGTTATATTAAAAGCTGTTCTATAAATTAATACGATTGAATTTGTGCTTATTTAATGACAGTGTGATTGAGGGCTTAACAAGGTTAACATATGCGATTGTTTTAATAATGAAGACAGTGCCTTGCAAAAGCACGGACAATTACACATTTTGTCACATTATTACCACAAAAGTAAATGTATTTTGGGGGGAATTTTATGACAGATGAACACAAAGTGGCACATATTTGTAAAGTGGACGAAAAACTTTAAATATATATATATTTTTTACAAATAAATATCTGAAAAGTGTGGGATGCATTTGTTTTTAGCCCCTCTGAGTCAATACTGGACAATACTGACTGGGCAATTCTAACATATGAATATGCTTTTATCTAAACCATTCGAAGTAGCTCTGGCTGTATGTTTTGCATCGTTGTCCTGCTGGAAGGTGAACCTCAAGCTCCAGTCCCAAGTCTTTTGCAGACTAACAGGTTTTCTTTTAAGCTTCATCTCCATCCCTCTTCCCATCAACTATGACCAGCTTCCCAGTCTCTCCTAAAGAAAAGCATCCTCACAACATAATGCTGCCACCACCATGTTTCACAGTGGGAATGGTGAGTTCAGAGTGATGTGCAGTTTTATTTTTCCACTGGTTTTTAGTTAGAGGTATCAGAGTAAAAGGGGGCTGAATATAACTGCACACCATTTTACAGATTTTTATTTGTAATTTTTTTTAAATTATCAGTTTCCTTCCACTTCGCAATTATTTGCCACTTGATGGTCTCGCACATAAAATCACAATAAAATACATTAACATTTGTGGTTGTAACGTGACAAAATGTGGAAAAGTTCAAGGGGTATAAATACTTTACAAGGCAAAAATCTGCATTGCTAGCGGACTTATTTTAAACAGCAGCACTTGCAGAATTTTCCAAACCGTGCTTCCCCAATTTATGCCAACAGAACTTTTCTATGTGAAGGAATGAGGGAAAGAGTGAGAATCCTGTACCTCTTCATCATGGTCTTTAGCCCACTGTATTTTTTCCAAGATGTCACTGAGGTCAGCGTTGATGGGAATGTAGTGAACCCAGGGCTGGAGCTGGCTATAGAAGTGCTCGTAATACGTAGAGTCCTGCTTCAACACCACACTGTCTCCAGCCAGAAGGTAGGGCATACGATACGCAGCCACTGTTCCATCTATATTTATCTGATATTTATACTGAAAAGCACAAAACGCTGTTATAGCATTCCACATCCATCCACAAACCTTTCCATAAAATCAAGCCACTCATGCTTTTATTCAGTCTGTCCACTTACTCATTCATCCCTCCATCTACACAACAGTATGCAACAAACACATGCAGATCCATCCATACGTGTAACATCAATCCACTGCCAGTCATTCAATCACTTCCGCACTGACCTTAAAGAAGTCAAAGAAGGAAACGTGCTTGACGAGTGGTCCATAAAGGCTCTCATCATGCTTAAAGAAGAAGAAGTTGGTGAAAGCGGCGTCCAGCAATGTAGGGTTTGCTCGTGCCAATTTCACCAGTTCTAGACGCTCTCTCCTGCTGTCACGGCCCCTCCAGAAAGCTGTACTATTCTTCTCACTCCATGCAGGGCCCGTGTTTGCCTGTACTGACATCATGTCCAAACTTACTCTGGAAGAATACAAACAGAGAATCAGCAAGACTTATGTGTAGGTTATCATGTTCCTACATGAACTCCATACCTTCCCATGGTCTCCAGTATAGACTCTGTGAGGTCATAAGTTGGCATGACGATATCTCGAGTATCATTGGACCCACACCAAGAAAAGATGGGATGGAGTTTCTCAGTGGTTCGTCTTTTCTCCAGGGGCCAGTCACCCAAGTTTACAAAGAACTCAAGATCTGGAAGCCTAACCTAACGACGTGGAAATCCAGGGTTAGCATCATAATCACTGATTAAATCCTGATCATCTGATAAGACATGGGCGACTCAATCTTTTTGCAAATATTTTATTTAACAATATATGGTGCTACAAGTTAATTACTGGAGCTTAAATCCATCTTCTTGTGACTTTATGATCTGATAAAAAGTAATTAAAGTGTGCCCTCTACAGTCCAAAAGTTTTTTAGCAAATAAAATGCATAATGAAATGTACACTGGCAATAAAACATACCGTTTCTTTGTCTCATGTGTATCTACTAATGTGTTCAGTGATTAAACTGGGACTGGGACATACTTTCCGTGTGAGAGAGAGGAGAAAGGCGTCCATGAAGATCCTGAAGCCAACGTGCTCGCCGTGTGTTTTGATATACACCTAAATACATGGACAAACTCATCAGAATGGCACACAGTAATGAAAATAAAATGATGTCCCATCAGAATAATTGTTTCACTTTTTACCGTTTTTTTATATGTGGCTTTAAAAACAAACAAGATTAATTCATGATAAAATGCATATCATATGCAGGCAAGTATGTAGTACTGAGTAATGAGTTGGAAATGTTAAAGTGGTGTGGTAGGCTGTGATTTGGATTTACTGTATGGTTAATTACTTTGGAGTTTTGTGTCAGAAGTGATAAACATTGGGAAAACTGAATTAAAAAAAGGTAAGCAAGGATCCCATTATCCTCCTTTTGTCTATGGAAGTGGTTCTCTACTCCGGTCCTGGAGGACTCCTGCCCTGCACATATTACTGTTTTATCAGCTTCTGGCACACCTACTTTACTAATCAGCTATTTTTTTAATTGAAGTGGGAATGAAAGATAAACAGGGGCTCCTACAGGACCTGGGTTGGTGTTATCACCATCTAGTGACCAAAAGAGGATCAGCAACTCCACACAAATGGAGTAAAGTACCTGGTTATTTTTTATAGTGTAGTGACAGAGGCTCTGTCTCTGGCCAAAACGCTGAGGGATTTCATGGGCATTTCGTTCCAGGTCCACTTTAGGAAAGACTGACAGATCATGCTGGATCTGAGAAAATGAAGAGGGACAGTGCATGTGTTTCTCCCACAATGCACCACTGGGCTCTGGACAGTTACATGATTCATGGTACACCGGACCTAGACAGGGAGAAAGACGGTGAAGGTATATAGTCGATTTAGAATTTGCTGCAGTTAGAAACTGGAAACAAAAGTTTAATTAAAATAAAACTATAGGCAGTTTATTGGGTTTTTACTGATTTCTGAACAAATAAATCACAAAAAAGCTTAGATCATGGTTATTATTTCTTATTTATGGTATCCCCTCAATGTGGCTCTGTATGATGTTGCAGTATTACATGTACTTAAAAAGATGCTGGGATATACTGTAATGCACACCATTTAAAAAAAAAAATACACATCTCACCTTTGAGGATGTATGGAGACTTGGCCACGTCTTTATTCTTCAGGAGGATCTGAATGCTGAGGTCGGTGTAGCTGGCGTACATGCGGTAGCGCACCAGAAAGGATCCATCCTGACGGTCTAAAACCTGCACCCAGATCCTGGAGAAAGGTTCTGATAGGGATGTGATCTTCGCTTCAAACGTATTGGCTCCAGGTGAGGTTGTAAAACTGTAGATCAGGCATAAATGAAACAGATGCATAGAAATGTTTGTGCTATTTTTTCTTATAGACCGAAATACAGTACTATGCAATAGATTGTAGTATTGTTGCAGTGTTAACACTTTATAGAAGCTATAAACTGCAGTAAAATTACAGTAACAGGGGTTCAAATGTAATGTGTGAATTGGCACCAAATAACAAAATGTGTAAAATCGTAGCATAATATGTACCGTGCATCATACTATAAAGCGTGGTGTGTGTCAGCTGAGGTCAAAGTGTATTTTAAGAAAATCCTATATCACACCAGTCATCAGTAGTACACTACAAGGCTTCCAATAAGTCTTTATGCATATGGAAAAATAACCTTTTTTTTTTTTAGCAAAATATAACCTTAAGTCCGTCATATCATTGCAACAGCATCCCAAATCGAGATATGAGAAGATTTTTAATACACTCTTCTGTATTCTCAGAGGCATTCTTGAAACCTATTCAAAAACAAACCTATATATAGAATATAAAAAGCAAAAAGTGTGCGTGTCTATTCACCGCTGTGGTCGATTCCCATCAGGGAACTTAACCCAGCGATTTGAGGTTACACAAGTTATACTACATACCGTACACACTGTGGGCAAAAGTGGCCCATTTAATGACTGTTTGTATTATGTTTTCAATATAACCTAAGCATTTCACTGCATACTGTGTATGTGACAAATAAAATTTGAATAACCTAATATCTATATTCTATATAAACTGATGCAAGAGAGACAATGTGTCACGTCATGCTTGCTGTAAAAGGGGATTGTGTCTCTTTTTTGGTTCACAAATGTAGTTTCTTTAAATTTCATTTAAAACTTTCAGCTTCCCTTTGGTACCTGGGTGTTTTCTACGGCCGTGTACGGCAAATCATTTTTCAAACACAGAGCGGTTGCGATACATGCTTTCTAATTTTGCTTCTACAGCAATATCACCCCGAATCTTTATTATGAGGTGAGGTCTCACTATCCCGCGCACTGATCCTCATTCACCGTCACACTGCAAAAAATTAGACCTGTATTGGATTTAGGACCATATATGGAAATGACATTCGAGGAGGACTATTATTTAAAAAAAAAAAAAAAAAAAAAAAGGTTCTGTGTCACATATGAAAAAAAAAATCTGATTTGGCCAACTTTTGCCTGCTGTGCTTGTCCCAAATGTGGAGGAACAAAGGAAAGCTGGGTAAAGAGGTGCATCCATCATAACTACATAAGTTTAATAATAATAATAATAATAAGAAGAAGAAGAAGAAGAAGACTATATAACACGTTTCTTTTGGGACATTGCATTACATTGTTGCATTTCCCAGTCTGGAATCCCCCACAGGTAGTAAAGCGTCTGAGAGGCTGCGCATGCGTAATACACTCTTTTCTTTTTTTGTGTGTTCTGATTTAGCAACACTGTTTTGGAGACTGAGAGTGTAAACGGATTACTGATATGATGTGGCATAGAATATTATCCATATAATATATATATATTTTTTCGGATCTAAATGAAACGTCTTAAACGTCTCTCCAGCTGTGGTCTGTAATTTAATAGGATTTATTCATGGTCTATTTATTCAGCAGGGACCCGATGAAATTAACTGAACTTCTGCTGTGAAAGAATAAAGTCCACAGTGATAGAAGTCCTGCTTACTTTTTCCCGGCCTTGTCCACGGACTGGATGAAGAAGTATCGAGCAGGGAGCACGGCGTCTGCCTCCAGTCCCAGGCCCCAGACCAAACTTTTCGAGGCACTGGGGAGTGCGCTGGACTCCACCGTCTCATGGAGCGGAGAAAACACCATGCAGTACAGCAGAAATCCCCGCACAGCTCTCCACGGCATGGTCAGTCCCCCGAAGGCGCTCCTCTGCAATGAAGGATCTCTGGGTTGTTTTTTTTTTCTTTTTTTTTTGAGTCAGGTAGCAGTCACCGCCACATCGCGTCCTCCCAATCCAAAAGTGCTGAAAAGTTTGGACTCACTAGTGCTTCACTACTGATGATGTGTATATTCGCCACACAGCCCCGGCTGCGTCCCTTTTGTGCACAGGAATGCTGTAAATTCCATACTACCCTACTGTCCTAAACAGCACGATACTACAGTATAACATGTTTCACTTAGTGCACAACGCTGAAACACTGGTTAGTAGGATAGTATGCGGTCTCTGGACGCGGCCCGCTACCTCTCCCCGACGCGCTGCATCTGATTGGTCGGCTTCACGGAATGTCTCAGGTGTGTTCATGCAGCGCACGCTTTACGCAGATCTGCGCAGAATTTGACATGTTCACCAAACACAGATTTCCCTAACTGATAGAACAAGTTGTTTTCCACACATAAGGAAATTAAAACACAACCAATTTACTTTTTTAGTTTACCAATTTACTTTGTATTTCAGTTTACAAAGCGTCTTGTTTTTTGTAAAGACACAATCACTTGGTGGAACGTTGACATAGTGGTTAGCACTGATTCCCATGTTCGTGTGTTCACCTCCTGATGGGGTTCATCCTGGTACTCCGTCCCCCCCCCCACACAAACCAGAGACATGCAGATTAGGTTAACTGGTGTCCCCAAGTTGCCCATACTGTGTGAATGCATGTGTGAATGTTGTGGAGACATTCAACTGTAGTCATAAATAGGGAATAAACCCAATTGTAATCACCATTGGACTCCACTGTTACTAGATGGACTTCAGAGGTTCCAGATGGATGGATGCTAAGCATCCATTTATGCTAGGGCATCATTAGTTGCATGGTGGCAAAGTGGTTAGCACCGTCACCTTGCACCTCCAGGGTTCGAGTTTGATTCCTGCCTCAGGTCTTTGTGGGTGGAGTTTGCATGTTCTCCCCATACTTGGTGGGTTTCCTCCCACAGTCCCAAGACATACAGATAAGGCTAACGAGTGGTTGCAAATTGCCTATATACTGTGAATGTTGACCGGAGGTCCTACCACAGTCTAAAAGGATAAATACAGTAATAATCACCATTGGTCTCCACTGTCCCTAGCTGGAGTATAGTGGTTCCTAGATGGTTGGATTAATGCACTCATTTTTTAAAATGATCTTCGTGCTGTTAGAATTGGCACGCGAGGTAAAAAATAAATAAAATGGACAGAATTTTGGCCCATGTGCATATACTGTATGTGACTCGCTATGTCCTACTGAGCTACACAATTAATCAATATTATTTTAGACATGGTAGTCAAAATGCCTTTATTTGTCATATCCTGCATACATTACAGCACTTTGAAATTCTTTAATGTGCATATGCCAGCTTTTAAGGAAGCTGAGGTCAGAATGCCGCATCAGTATGATACAGCAACCCTGGGTCACAAAGTCTTAAGGGACTTGCCCAATAGTGGTTGCTTGGCAGTGCTGAGGCTTAAACATTGATCTGTTGCTCAGTAACCCATCAACACTTGAGGCACAATTTGCAATGCTAAGTGATCAATTTCCAGTTTGGTATTCCTCCAGCATTGCCAACTCTTTTCATGGGAAAGCTAATAGTCAGTCGTCAGATGATGCTGGAGACTAATATCAAAACATGAAGAAGGAGTCTTTTCTAAAGACTTGGTTGGCCAGTGTTACATGACTCGGGGGGAAAACATGATAGTTTTCTTCCTCCCTGGTTGGTAGCTGTAGCCTTTATGGGGGGTTAGGGGGTGCCCTAATGGCGGGTGGGAATTGGACACGACTAAATTAGGGACAAAATCATAAACCATAGACCCCCCGCCCCCTTCAAAAAAAAAGGTAAAGTATGTTTTTTGTTCTTCACGCATTCATTCTTTTATTCATTTATCCATCTATCATTTCATTCATCCACTGATTGATTGATTCCTTCTTTTATTCTTAAATTTTTCCATACAGCTTATTCCGTGTAGGGTTTCCGTGCATGGGCCTGAAGCCTATCCCAGAGGGCTCAGGCCACAATGTGAGATACTCCCTTAACGTGACACACACACCCAATCCCACACAATGGGCAATGTGGCATCAGTCTACGATGCATTTCTCGTGGTGTGAGGCAACAGTGCTAACCACCACTGTCCCCCCCAGAATTTTTCAAATTTATAACTTATTTCTAAAAACATATATTGTCAAGAATATAAAGAAGCAAGAAGTGCTACTGAGTAATTGTGAAAAAGACATGAAATAAAATGATTTTATATGGAATATCTCAGATTTTTTACTTGTAAATATAACCGAGAGAGAGAGATTTTGAAACAAAGAACAAAAAACTGCCATGGTGGGACAAGGATATTGGTGCATTTACTGATCATTGAAAACATTTGCATGTATAAGTACTATTTAGGTTTTACACACTCTTTTGTCAAGGATGTATAACCAGCAGCTGTAACATAAGCTGGAGAGCTATGTAAGTGATAAATATAGTTTATAAAACCAAAAAGTTAAGAGATTTCCCCTAGGCTTAATAAAGTCATTAAAGGTGTAAGCTAATCTAGTGACAAATTGTCATACAGGGCTCTCAACCAATCAGATGCTCCCAATTATTCTCAATATGATGTGTGATTCTTTGATTATTACAAACATACAAGTAAACAAACAACACACACAAATAATAACCCTGACAATCAATGACACAAATTTCCAATATTTAATTAGATTTTTAATTTAAACAAAACATATTGTGTCAGAAACAAATCAATCTCACGTTGCCATGAGTACATCAATCAATGTTTATTTCAATTTGATTAGCATCAACATATGATTCATGATTTTTCTTTTAATTCCAGTAACCTCTATAATACTACTGTAATATTGATAAGAACAAAAAAAGTGGTAGTATCCATTTAAACAAGACGGATGGCGCCACATTCTCTGTAGAGAAGAGCGGTTGAGAGTTTGGGACAGAGGGAGGACTAGAGAACTACATTCAGAATTTTCGACGCAGTACCATCTTTCAACAGGTAAAACATTTACAGAAGAAATCACATGAGTTCATAGTATGACATTTCTCCCAACTCTCTTCAGGTTCAACTGTACATTTTTAGTATAAAAGCTGAGAACATAGAAACATAACACCCTGTATTTTTTATTTTTTTGCTGTTAAAAACAAACATGATAAGGATCGAGTACTCTGACCGCCGCAAATCTTTATTAGATATATGCACTTTCTTATAGCGTTGAAATGACGGACGGTCATAGCTGTGATTTTTCTATAGAATGACATGGCTATTAACATGGGCATGTGTGTTTACTTGGTTAACACTGATGTATTATATTAAGTTTAGAGCAGCTGACTCCAACATTTAAAAACTTTTAAAGGGATAGTTAAATCTAACTGCTGGCTTTCATGCCCTTGATACATTTCTCAGCCATGCTAGCTTTTATTTGTGTGTGTGTGTGAGTGTGGGTGATTTTCTTTTTTTTTTTTTTTTTTTTGACTAAATTGTCCTTGAATATATAATATTTCTATAACAGGTTTTGCTTTGTGTACAGCCTCAGCAGAGATGAAATACTTATCTGATTTTGACTTGGACATTGCATGTATGAATGCTTCGTCCATTTTATATACAGAGTGGAAGTGCACGAGACATGAAGAGAGATGGGATTGGATTCTTGGAAAGCATAAAAGATAAACAAAATGTCTTATACAAGCACAACAGGCCAAAGAGCGCATTAAACCAAATACATTTAATGTTTCATTTAAAATGAGATTCAGATTAATTTCGCTCATAAGTAGGCGAATACTTGTGTGAGCAAGATTGCCTTATTGTGCAAGGCTCTCTATGCTTCCCACAACACTTTCTAACATACATATTAAAGACACTGCTCAGAGAGCACACATTTTCATGTCGTATCCCGATGGCTCAGTCTTCGCCACCTTTATACGTACACATTCAAATCAGAAGAGACAAATACACAATCCTCTGCCCTCAAACTACTGACAGACATTCCTGTTCAAGCTTCATGGATTTGGCAACGGTATTCCCGTACGATATCTTTAGACTGAGGTACATCTCTCTCTGACTCTCCAGAAAAGTCCAGGAAACAAAACAAAAAAAAAAACAACAACAACGACCTAACAGGTCGGCAGAAAATTCTAAGTTGAATCGCACCCAATTAAAGGAACAAACATTTGAAACTGTAGTGTACCGTAACAGACACAAGATGATCAGGAGAACTCTTCGAATGAGATTAATCTACAGGTAACAGCTTCGAATATCAACCACGGACAGAATAAGTTCATCGCTAGTTTACAGGAAAGATACTTCACCCATCTAGAATATGGCACATGTATTATTACATTGGCTTCATGAATAGCAACACACCCAAATAAGACCACACGGATACACTCATAGCACATATTGCCCAGTACAGCTTACTTCTGGCTTATACGTCTAAAACCACATCATACATTTCTAGGAGAGGGTGAAGTAACTTGATTTCGGTAGTAAAGCTGTTATTCAAGGGACGATCATGTGTTAGCAGCTACTTCATATACTGTACGATATATTGTCTTGAAAGTGCTGTGACGTGAAGTGATGTTACATGAGATAATGTTTGGAGGATGTTAGTGAGCGTAATGTAGTTTGTGTGTTCTGCACTGTGGTACTGTAGTTTTTCAAATAGTTTTTCATGTCTGTAATCAGAACACAACAGTGGAAAACATCGCGTGGATAACTGATGGTATGACAGAGCGGTGGAAATTGATAAATAATACATTATTGTAAAAGAAATAGTATGGAGCAATTAAAAAAACAGAATTTTGGCCTTATAGCAACGCAAGTATACAGTTTTCCTTTTTTATTTATATTTTATCGCTATTTCAAAAAATATAAAGTTTTTGTCATAGGATTCTGGTATTGGCTTATATTATTAAATAAAAGTATGTTATTCTTTTATTTCCCTTTGTTTTAAAGTAACATGCTGCTTTTGAATATGGCAGTTTTATGTTTTTATAGATCATCCATTTTTGATTCATGCAGTCTTGTTTTTTTTTTTTTTTTTTTTTTTTTAAATAATAACTTCTTCCTTCTGTAAGAAGACCCCACACCCCTGTACATGAATGAAGGATGGTCTAATCCATAACGTATGAGGGAAGGAACCACCCCGAGTTATTAACGCTAATGGTACCTGTCCATCAGTTATTGTCTTCAGTCTGTCAAACCAGTCTGAGTAAGAAGTATAGTCCTGTATACACAGCCCCAGAGAGAAGGAACAGCCCTAAGCACCTCTTAAGCTCTCTTTGAAAAAATTGAAGGTCCATGTTCCAGAGGAGTGCCCTCTTGTGGTTGGCGAGCATCCAGGCTGACTCGTTTTAAAACTGATACCACTTCTTGTCTTTGCATTTCAGCATAAGCTGTGGACGACAAAGAAAACCAGCATATATGCATTAGCATGATGTCACAGTTCCACCATTGGTGCTTAAAAAACACTCATTCTCACTCGTTATCTATCCTGTACAGGGTCGTGGACGGCCTGGAGCACAGGGAGGGATACACCCTGGATGTGGTTCCAGTTCATCACAGGGCACAAGAATGCACACACTTACGCATTCATTCACACTACAGGCTATTCCGAAATGTCATTTTGCCTAATCCGCATTTCTTTGGACTGTGGGAGGAAACCCATCCAGGACAGGGAGAACATCCTCGCACACTGACCCGAAGGCGGGACTTGAACCCTCAACCCGGGAGGTGTGAGGCCACAGTGCTAACCACTATGCCATGCATAATATTTGACATTATATGACTTGATCTACTCAATTTGGTCTTGATACTTCTTTAGCACAAAAGTAAGTGTATCATTCCTAATACCCAAGACATTCAGTCAAATTACCTAAGATGCTACAATGATTTTAATAGTGATTCAGGTATGTATTACCTCATGAGCGTGTTTGGAGAACGTCTCAGCGCTGGCCATCATGTGAGCTGTCCTCTCCTCCAGCTCTCCTAGTCTCTGTCCTCTCTCATCCAGGGCAATCCGAGCTCGGGCAAGATCACCCACCGCCCCGCCAGCTGCTATCCGTACACCCTCCACGCTGCCCTGACCGGGTATATGCTGGGCCAGACTTCGAGAAGCCTTCCCCGCTGCTGCCTCACCGACTATACACAAGTATAATACGATACTCTTTGTAAGGTAGTCATATATAAGTGAACTCACACATACTTGTACACACATGAATGTAAGGTGCACTTACAGAGCTCTTCTCGGTCAAAGGTCTGTGCGTTGCCCCCGAAAAATCCCTTCAGGAAGCCTCGGTTCTGCGCTTCTGGGGTCTCGGTGGGTGTGAAAAGCTCGCCAAGCATCTCCTGCAGCCAAATCAGTGGGGTCAGTCATTAAGCTGTCACTGTGCCCATGCATATTTATGCGAGTAAAGTATGTGTGTGTGAATAAACAGTATGTGGTTTATTACTATGTGAATGAAAGCATTATAAAATCAGAAGCTTTTCGGACACAGTTTGAGGCTCCACTTGAACTAAATCATTTTTCAGACAGGAACTCTTCATATTTTCATTTATTCCATCATTAGACTGAAGGAGGGGGCGGGAGACAGCTTGCAAGGTGCACCAGGGCTCAGCTCAGCAGAGCTCAAAGCATCTCTGACAAGCATGACATTTCACTTCAATAGGCACTGTCACCACCCTCTCCACACACACTTTAAAACCGTGCACACAAATGCACGCTCACACATCCAGTCACGCACCCAGCACAGGCTCACGCACGCACACCTGCAAATTATCAGACATCTCCTGACTGTAGGTGATGCGTTGTATTTCTGTTGGAGAGCTCAGGTAGAGGGCCTGACCGCCGTTGGTGAAGCAGAATGTTCTAGCAATGCGCATGTCTGTTAGCGGCAGGTAGTGGACATCCAACAGCGGCCGTAAACTTGGCAGGCTGCGACATAATTACACAAACAAAAGGATGTTAATTCAAGCGTTTGCAATATTGAAAATGGATTTTTTTTTTTTTTGTCTCTTTGTTTCAATAAAAAAAAAAAGCCTTTCAGTTATTACATACAGCGACCATAGTCTGTTCTTTGTTCAATAAGTAGCACTGAGAGGGATCACTGCTTGGCAGTGCCAGTTTATTGATTGCATACAGGGATAACACCAGGATTAAAAGTGTCTGCGCATTATTTTCAGAATTAGGACTAGGATTAGGGAAATCAATGCTTCTAAGGATTAGGGATTTACGAAGTTGGAGTGAGGCCAATGTTGAAGTCATAATCAGCAATACCATTTCTTGCCGAAATAGGAGTGGAAGCAGTTAAACAAAAAAATTCACGTGATCGAGACTAGAGAAACAGTACAATAATCAATAAAACACAGTGTTAAAACCTAATGTCATAATCTTTATTTGCCAAACATGGAGTAACCAAGGAGTTGAACCTGAGGATCATGACATGTCCGTTGGCACAGAAGCAGGCCAGGCACACGCTGTTAGAGACGGACACTACGTCAGCACGCAGCACGAACGATGACTCTGTGATGTTGTGCACGTAGAGGCAGGCCTGTGAGGGCATGAGGAAGACCTTGGCTTGGCGTTCAGAGCACACCACAGTCAGGTGGCCCTCGCCGCTGGCTTCCTGCGAGGAACAGGGTGAAAAGTTGACCAGTTTTCTCCTGCGGGGCCGATCAGGGTCCTCGGCGCCATGTGGATCTCTCCACACCTCGTGTGCACTGTGGATCAAAGCGCCAGTGCAGTCCAGGAAACTGAAACGCAGGACTGAGCCTTTGAGCATTAAGACTGTGCCTGCGGAGGAGAGGTGGAAAGAGAATTAGAGAATTAGAATAAAATAAAATAAAAAATGGAGAAAGCAGAATGAGACAGCAAAATCATTCATTTTAAAAAGCATACAAAAGTTATCAGTCGCTCGGGGGGGAAATAGGTGTAGCCCCTAAGGCTAAGACTATTTAAAGAAAGTACATCCATAATGCATGGCCCAAAATATCTTCATTTAAGGCAGGTTACTGTATATATGAGCAAATTCTGCCCATATACAGTATAGAAATCTGGTTAACATGTTACTGTCATATCACTGGCAAATGAAGTTTGTGCTCACTGGTGGGTGCAACTGTGACAGGTTCCTCCAGCCTCTCCTGTTCATCAGTGGCAATGGACAAGGGCAGCACCAGAACAAGTCCCAAGCTGGTGCCCACCCATAGGCATGGAGTGGGCAGGGCGTCTGACTTGCGGCCGTACGACTCCGCAAACTGCAGCGTGGTCACGGCCTCTTTGGTGTCTCGGTCTATACTTGAGACGCTGGAACTCCGTGATCGGCTAAACGAATTTTCCCGACTCTCTGAACATAAAGGAGCAGGAAGTAAAGGAGAGAGCGAGAAAGGAAAGAAAGAGATGAGAGGGAACATAGAAAGAAAGTGAGAAGTGAAATGGCAAAAGGTAAAAGAGAGAGAGAGAGAGAGAGAGTACACTTTAAGAACTGGGAGAGAATATAGGAGCTGCGAAATAGAAAGATAAAGTTAATATAAACATTATACAGTTCACTCTAAAATGAACTTTATAAACTTTTCAAATGCATTTCATCGTCATCATTTCAACATCATCATTTGTATAACCGACAAATACGTGATTACAAACAGGCAAACAGGACAACATGACAGTGGAAACATACTGTAAGATCCAATTTGATTGATTTTTCATTTTCCAAACACACCTCACACACAGGTACACAAACACACAAGAGTGTGACGTATTTCTTAGGTTCATGCACTTGATTAAAGCAGAGAATCTCTCTCTCTCTCTCTCTCTCTCTCTCTCTCTCTCTTTATCTTAAAGTTGTAAATTAGCAGTTCTATCTCATTTACTGCAAAGGTCAAATAAGAGAGCAGAGCCCATCTATTACATTTTTTTGATAACACTGTGGAAAAATAGAACACTCGTAGAAATTGATCAACATTTCATATTGTGAGATCGGGTATTGCTATCTTGGCTTGAATTCAATGCAGTCAGAAGCATCACATTAAATCCAGACATGCCGATTGTCCTACTCATCTTTTTCTAAGAAAAGAGTTCGTCTTTTTGGCGAACGTTTCTACATGTAGTGAAATGGCAATGTCTGTTTCAAAGCCAGCACCTGGAGACATACTGTATGTGACACATGTGGATATGACACTGCTGCGGGACAGAAACGGAAGAAAGACAACGTGGTTAACCCCAAACCTAGAGACGAAAAAGATAAAGCTTGAACGAATGAGAGCATTACTGTGATGCAATACGATGAGGGACAGGACTGGACGGAGCGTGACGAGACGAGACAGGAGCCGGGGGTGGGGTTACACGTGATCCCCGGACGTCCACTCCTTACCTCTCTCGGTCCAGGAGTAGGTGGTGGCGTGGTGCTCATCGTGTGAGTACATACTGACACCATGCAGCTGCTGCAGCATGGCCCGTCTGGACGGGTAACCTAACCATCGTACACACACAGACGACGCACAGACGCACAGCGCGCCATATTCATGGCACAACCGAACATAGTGAAACATGACAGACCGGAATTACACACACACACACACACACACGACATACATAGGAGAATGACAGATAAACACAAAATGATGAATAAAGACATCCGACACATACACATATATAGACAGACAAACTTACACAAAACCCAAACAGTGTTTGGACAGAGAGACGGAGAAGGAAAGAAAGGAGACACAACTGTTCAAGAGAATCAAAAAAAGAAAGCAAATTGTTTTTCAAAAAGAACACCATTCAGAATCCTTGACTCAAAGAAAGCCACAATGAGAGGAAGCTTCTTTTTCTCTTTAGAGCTTTTAGATCCCTGGTAAAAGCTCACTGTCAACAGCTCTAATCTCAGAGCTCACACTGCTGTCTGTGGCCGGTTTTGTGTTGCGCGTGCAGTGTTGAGTTACTCGGCCTGGCCGATATTGTTATCAGAGCGGCCCACGGCTCTCCCGTACTGCCTACGTGCTGAGAATTCGGAGATCTTTCCTGCACACTGAGAAAATGTGTAGGTTCTGCTCAAAGGCTAAACGCTTGTTTTGTAAACCGGGTGAGAGCAGAGCAACGCGAGGCGCGCACGAGTGAAACCGAGCACGCGTGTCAGGACCTGGCGAACCGACACAACCGCTGACCTTTAGCACGCCTTTCAAAACACATGTTCTGAAAACAAGCTTTGACGCATCACTGCTGCCGATAACGTGCGAACAGATTAGTCACATCATCAGATCAGCAGATCAGCAGATGTGTTCTGTTATGGTGATGTAGAACATAAATACTCTTTCTCTGTCAGGATCTGAGTGACCGCTTTTCTCATGATGTCAAATTTCACAATACGACCCGAGTTCGTTTATAGAGTCTCCTCTCTCGATGCTTTGTGCCTTGTTACTGATGCGGTTTCATGCCCTGGGGGAGTCAAAGCATTGTGATGTCAAGCTTTTGCTCGGCTTTTATATGCCAGTTCTGCTCATGACAGGTTTCTTAATAAGATTACCATTACGTGTTTTAAATAACGAGTCTGGAGGGAGTGGTACTGCCGACTGACTGAGCATTGTTACTGGAGACTGTATGTCTGAGTGTGTGTCCATTGCTGTCCATTTCTGCTTGTGCCAGCATCTGTACACAATTCTCGTGTCCTGCGTCCACATGGCTTTGACTAAAGCCACTGTACATTATATATGTCAGTGTGTGCATACTGCACCATGCTCCATCCCTGCTTGATATTTATCAGAAATCGAGCACCCCTCTCCTGCTGTCCTCACCTGCTGGAGCGTGTCTCATTAGCTACAGCTTTTCTCGCTGCTAATTGACCTTTAAATATCTCAGCGACCCAGCTGTGCAGCAATAGGGACGTGAGCACAGCACGGAGCCTGCGGAAGCAAGGGATAGTCCCTAAATGGACAATTTCTGACATGAGGACAAGGAAACACCGGACTGTTCCTGGTCTGGGACAACTCTGGTTCCTGGTCAGACACAAAATAAACAAACAAACAAAAAAAAAACAGCTGAAGGCCATTATAAAACTTTGACAGTCTGAAAGTTTAAGGAAAAATCAGTTCAATGGGAAAAATTGTGTACAATACAAATCTACCTAAAAGGGAAGCGAAGAACTGAAAAGCTCTTTCGTCTAGTCTGTGAAGTAAAAAAAAAAGTCGATCCTGAACAAGCCTTTAATGTTCTCTCGGTCTGTCTGGAAATCGCTTCTAATAATAAATGCCCTCTGCCGTATAGACACCTGAAGGATGGTGGCGTTATCGTCAATCAAGAGAACCAAGGGTGACGCTGTATGCTGCTGAGTGCTCTGTCCTGTGGAGTGTCCTTCATGTAAACAGGATTAAGTATAGAGACAGTGTGTGTGTGTGTGTATGTGGAAGAGAGTGAGACTGACAGAAACAGAAAGAGAGAGAGAGAGAGAGAGAGAGAGAGATCAACTATTGCTGATATAAGATCAGAGAGGAGTGAAAAGTTATTCTGAGGTGGTACTGTAATGTTATAGAAAAAAAAAATTTATTAATAAAAACAGGGTTGTAGTTTCAGAGCCTTATCGTGCTGCTCGGATAACTCATGTGCATGTGCATGTGCACAATAAGTGGGGAAAGCTGACACAAAATGAAAAAAAAAAAAACAACACAAATAAATGGCTCCTGTAAATACGTACAAGCACATAAAGGCAGATTATTAGGTAATTCTTTCCCTACACAAACATGAGCCGCACCGTATGCTATGTACATTACAGTAAACAGTGAAGCCAGTTGTGTCGTACTTAATAATAATTAAGCAAACAGCTCCTTCCCCTGAGCTGTGAGACTCCATTCTCGCTGCATAACAACTTATATAAAAGTGATTAGTAGCCTCATGAGGACGTCCTTGCACCAGTCTATCGAAAGTATTTATAGACCTTCATAATGTTTGTGTTCGGAGTGTTATTATCCTTTTACCTGAATTAGATTTGCAACCCTGGGAACTATATATATACTGTATATATACACACTGTATAGGGACACCTTTTTTTTGTTTTTGTTTTTTGTTATCTTAATTAACATAATTATCTTAAACTTATTTAAGTTATCTTAATTAACTTACCTACTGTAAAGTTTCTGAGCACTGAAGACATTACACATTTTTACTTCACACACACACACACACACACACACACACACAATGATAATAAAACTGATTCTCTCTTCGGGGATCTTTCCCACGTTCCTGAATTTGATCCAAATTTGGTGTAATCTCAAGAATCATCACAGTTTGGTAGGGCTCGGTGCGGTTCGGGAAAAATCCGATCCATCACAACAAATTTCAAACATGCTTGAAAATTAAAAATATAGCAACTGTGTAAAAAATTAAACAAAAAGAAAAACATCATAGCATTGTGTAAGTTATTTGTAGGTGGATCATAGCTGTCCATTAGGTCTCAGCAGGTGTTTGTCCCTCTTGGTAATGGATTTAAGAGTCCAAAAATATGTACTGTAGAAATCCTCCCCATTTAACTACGAACCTTCCTAAACTGTCATGATTAGACAAGAATCGCCAGTGTTCTGCTGTGATCTGCTACAAACATCATGTGTGCCCACGTGATCACCTGCCATATTGGACGATGGAGCAATTCCCAAGCAGTGCAGCGCTATGTACAGTACTTAGGCTCGGTGGCTGCATTTCAAATTAATTACCACATAGTGCACTAGGTAGTGTGGTACTGTAGAATGAGGTATTTCCACCAACAATATATTGGACGTAATATGGGGAAGATGAAGCAATTTGAGGGTCAGACCTGGAGTGTTCAGTAAGTGCTTATTTTCACTAGATAGACGACATGAATATTTTGTGGATTTAAAAAGTTAATAAGAAAGATGTTCATAAGAAGGTTTCCAAAACAGGGAGATCCATGTGGTTGTTAACAGGTGAGCTGACCGGATATTATATGGTCCATGACCAAAAAATGTAGTTGTCGACAATACTTAGCAAATCATTTTGTAGGTTGTTCATATTTAAATAGTGTGTGTCCGTTTGGAATGAGGTTGGAAGGTTAGTAGCCGAGGCAAAAGCACATCATAATGTGATTTGTGAGAATCAAAAAAAATTGTAGGCAATGCATAGGCAGTTCATAGCTAATATTATTGCATGTGCTGTTACAGAGTCAAGCAACCAAGAATAAAATATTTAGACCTGCTCTCACTAACAGTTGTGGGAAAGCCACCTCAGGAATTAATTTCATCCTCAGTCATTTTGCAAAATAGCGTAAACATTCACAATGCCAACACAAGTAGCAAAGCTGTCAGTATAGAGCTTAAACACTTTTTTTTCCCGCCACGTGATAATGATGAGAAATTACTGCATTAATTCAATATTGTTTTTAATATTGTTTTTTGCGTATTTGTAGTATTCGTTATGCATGGATACAGCATTTATTTTCTGCAAACTGTAATGAATGGAACAGATCTTTTAAAATATAGATCTTTTAAAGATATATTTTAACTACAGATCAGGAAATAGACACTAAATTCAGCAGCGTGCTGAGCAATTGTGTGAATGTTTTTCATTACAGCCATTATAGCTGGCACTGTTAATGATCTCAGCAGGGTTCGCACTTTTGTGCGTCAGCGTTGCACATTTGCTTTTCATGAAGTGCCATTCAGAATGCATGCAATTTACTCCAATTAAGTCGGGATATTTTAAAATTTTCTGTCACTTAAAGCAGGCCTCCCCACATTCCTTGTGAACAGTGACTCTTTAAGTTCCAACCAGTAAATGCTGTCTTAATTCTAATAACCTTCATTGGCAGATTGTATGAAACTGGATGAAGACTATAGTTCTTACTAGGGTGTGCCTTTGACTACAGAATAAACAAAATATTGCACATTTGATCTAAAGCGCCTTATGATGGAAGCTTCAGCAGAGAATAGACCCGACAAAGCACATTCACAATGATACTGATCTTTTGGATCATATCAGTAATTTAGTTCAATCTTATGTTTGAATCATCAATATAGTCTCAAACATAAGAGGGATGGAAGAATCCTCCAAAGCTCACAAAGCTGATTCATTTTTGTGATTTGCTCTGGTACAGTTTGTGCATTTCTTTTTCTTTCTTTCTTGTTTTTTTTTTTTTTTTCCAATCCAGTGCAGCGAATTTGATCAGCTGTATATGTTTAAAGGATGTGCCTATTCAGCTTGTAGCACAAACCAGTAAAGAATCAAAGTCACAAAAACTCATTACCAAAGGTTTATGTTTTTGCCGTGAAAAATAAGGAAATTGGTGCTTTAAAAAGGCACTGTGTTTCCCTCATTATAGACCAATCAGACACTCAACAGGTCCATTTGAAGTCACCAATTTCTCCTCAAGGAAAGAGTTTATAAAAAGAAAGCAATCAAATAAATCAGTTAGAAAATATGGCTACCAGGCACCTACCCTCTTTCTAGCTTCTATCCCCTAATGAGTTGTTAACATGCAAGGAAAGGAGGGTAAGGAGAGAAGGGGGAGGGAAAAATAAGGAGGGGGGGGTAATATAGGGCAACATGGAGATCAAGCACACACCTTCGGTGAGGGAGGACACAGGCAAAGAGACCTCCATGCATGCGGCTGACTGGGCCTTGCGGAATGGCGGTCGTCCAGGCCCACGGCGGGTGAGACGAGGCCCCTCAGGGGCCCCTGGAGCACGGGGCCTCCCAGACACACATGGCTGAGAAGTTGGACTAGTGCAATGTCCATTCACATGATCTGAAACAACGGGCAAAGCATTAGCACAAGTGCAACCGCGAGCTAGGGAAAGTCCGAAATGAAGAACAGAGGAGGAGAAGAAGGAGAAAGAGAGAGAGACAGAGAGAGAGAGAGAGAGAGAAAGGTGTAAGATAGCAGGAAACAGAAAAAAGCTGGATAAGTTAAATGAAAAAGAAACGGAGAGTAAAACACCAAAGAGAAATGTAATGTAATTGCAAGATTGTTAGTTTTAGCTCATAGAAAGAAAACAATGCAAAAGAGAAAAGCAGAGGACAAGCAAAGGAGGAGAGTAAACTGAAAATGGTAGAGTTTTCATTCGCAATAAACTGGCATTGCAAAGGGAATTTCTCATCCTCTCTCAGTGTCTCTCCTTTAAAATATGTAAAGGAGAGATCAAAATAAAATGGCTTTGTGTGTAGAGATGTAGTATGTTTTAGAAGAACGCCCAATCAAAGGAATCAAAATTAATTACAAATTCTCCACACTGAGAGTACAAATAATTACATAATATATGATTATTGTACTATAGTGTGCAGAAAAATGTAAAATAAAATAATAACATTTTATTTTTTATTTTATTTTATTTTTTACTCCTATATAAACCTATATTTCATGTCATTAATATTACAAGCATCCTATGTGTTAATTGAAGAGCCATATAATACTAAGGGCATGACACTGGAATAAATGCAAGATTTCAAAGATTTTATCTTTTTACTGTATGTGTTCTGCTTAAATGCTGTTTGGTTGCTGAGGATGAGGAAAAGCCCAAGGGAAGCCTAGGCTGCCGGTGTCTCCATATCTGTTTCCCCTGGCCTGCATCATAAACCTATACACTGGACATTCTTGTTCCAATAAAATTCAGCATTTAGGAAGTCGACATAAGAAATTAAGTATTGTTACAATGCACTCCAGGGGAAACTTGTGTATGATAGAGGACTGTGGGTGTAAGGACATCTTCCAAACCTACAGTAGATATACACCTATCGGTTTACTCGCATCATCATATAAACACACGCACACACACACACACACAACCACACAAGTCAGGGATTCTATTCAAGACCAGCAATTTTTTATGTTGCTAGGGCTCACAGCTCCTTTTCAACCCTACATTCAGTAAATATAACCTGCAACAGTCTCAAAAACCTGGACTGCAAATTAGCTCCTTGGTCCATTCAAACCAAAGGTAGGTTTTAACTTTATTGTCGAACAAAAGTCTTTATCCTCTCAATCCATTTTTCTTAACGTACAAATCATACCTCCTGAAAGAAGGTGGTTATTACATCGTTACAACTAGCGCAGCAGGTAAAAAGCATTTGTAAAGAAGGAAAATGCTCAGCCCTCAACTGAAGCATGCGAGAACGACCACACAGGAGAAAAAAGAGAAGTAGCATAAAGTGGAATTCAAAAAAAGTTAGTGAGAGACAGATTTTGTAGATTTGAAAAGATAACGGAATGAACCAATCACAATGAAGCAACACCAGAGAATGGTCCAAGTCAGTGCATGGCTGTTCAGAGCTAGAAGATGGTCCAATCACAATGGAGCAGGCTTTCTATACTTAACGAATGATCCAATAGGGATAAAGTGTGGTTATGCCGAGGTATAAAATGGTCCGACTTGGATGGAGCAAGGCCGTTTAGGGATAAGGAATGAACCAACCGTGATAGAGTCAAAGCAACATTTTCAGAGTGACACTTTTCCAAGTAAAGAATGATTATGAGGTACAAACTACCTTTGTAAACACTTGCAAAATGTACACAAAGTAAACATTCAACAAACTGAAAGAAAGATGAGTTTAGAGACCGTACACTGGTGTCTGCCATTCATCAGTCTTGCCCAATGAGAGAAAGTGAGTTACATATGGAATTTACAAAAGAACAAAGCAACGAGCACAAAAGAACAGAAGTCCCTCAGCATGATCTTGGTAACAGTATGAGGAGAAAGGTAGATGAGTCAAAAAGAAAGGCAAAAGGTCAAAGAAAAACTGCTCGCTTTCGGCCTACCGTACCAAGATCACTCTTAAGATCAGTGGGTAGACTTAACTTTCTGCCTGGTCCCTTTACTGAAACAAAAAGAAACAGGAAAGAAGGAGGTAATTAATCCATGAAACAAAACGCAAAATGGTGTTTCAAACTGAACGAAAAAATTAAACATAACGAAACAAAACAGGGAAAAGTAAGGAATAAAGTAAATGAAAGTCAAATATTTATAAAATAATCAACATTCATACATGCAGTGGTGCATTCTTAACCATGCTACCCCATGCGTAATCACATTTACACACCAGAAAACAGAGATTCCACTCTACTCCACTGTTTGGAACATACAGGTACTCACATATGTATAAAACCTTGTTCAAAAAACCTTATTTCGCAAAAAATGGAAATGCATTGAAAAGATCTGAGCTCCTTGCTCTTGAATGTAAATTCAGGATTCAGTGTGGTCTGGTGGCGCTTTCGCAATAGTAGAACCACAAAACAACAACCCAAAAAAAGAAAACCATATTAAACATACACACGCATTCACCCTAACAGAGTTTTTTCATGGGAAAAAAAATAATTATATAAAGAAGAAATAACTCAGAAGGCAACATTTTGCAAGCATTTTGCAGCAAAGGTCAGAGGCTGTTAGGAAACATGTTACTGGGTGTGTGATATATTATGATTGATAATGCTGAAAAGAGACACCATGGAGAACAACACGTTATTAAAACAAGTGTGTGAAGTCTTTGTATATCAGCGTGGCTGCTGCCAGAGCCAGAACGGTTTCTTCAGCTCGTATTTGAGAGGTGAACCACTACTGTATATAATCACATAATCACATTTTATAACCATAATAACAACTTCTGGATCTAAATATGCTACACTATACAACAAGATAATATTGTATTGACTGTTGCTAAGCGATACCCCTCACAGTTTACTATGTCCAACAAGTTACTAAGTCCAGCATGTCAACTATGAGGTATTTAATAAGAATATTAGAAAATATCAGAAAAGAAAAGTATACAGGTTTTTTATTTTTTAAACCACAAGATAAAAGCCAGTTCCTGTATGTAGAAAGCAGCACTGTTCTGGGAAGTGAACAAATGGTTTTGTTCAAACTCAATCAGTCTCAATCAGTCAACAGTTGGAAACCACAACAAAGTGCACTTCATGATAACTAAAATGAATTTCCTCTTGCACAATTGCACTTTTGACTTTATAGTTCACAGTTATAGAATAGATGTATTTATGATCACACTTCTCAGTATCACCCAAATGGAGATGGTTTCCCATTGGAGTCTGGTTCTTCTCAAGGTTCCACATCATTGCCACCGTCGCCTGGCTCACCGTGGCTCATTAGAGCTAAACCACTGTTAATTTATATATATATTTAACTTCTATACGAAATAAAATTCAATCATATGTGTTTTATGAATGCTATTTAGTCTGAATGCCTCACTGCTTAAACACTTCCAGTGGCAGTGATTATGAGATTAGTGATTAGTAAAACACAGTACTGTGCAAAGATTTTGAGCCAACCCTCATTTCTTCATATTTTGCTCCCCGAGAGCCAGACTTTCCTGTGATTTTTAATGCAGCTTGAAGAATAATTCTCCAGGCTTCTTGAAGGACGTTTTGGCGCTCATTTTTGGCAATTTTTGGTTTTATTTTCAGTCCAGTCCCTGTATCTGACCAGTTTCAGAGGAATGTTTTTGTTAAGCTACACAGTGACCAGGTAATCATTCAACCTAAGGCATGAACCAGTGATTGAGTGGTAGGAACAGACGAGAGGGGAAAAGAACCTACTGAGGTTCTTACCTAATCTTTAGCCCTGCCGTTGGTGGGGTGCCATACCCCATACTACCCAGACACTGTCAGACCCAAGCGTGGACAAAATGGGAGGGTTGCATCAAGAAGGGCATCTGGCGTAAACCTGTGTCAAAGTTGTATGCGGATTGGATGGTCTGTTGTGGCGACCCCTTGATGGGGGCAGTTGCAGGAAAGTTTAGTTGGAGATTTTTAGGTCATTGGTGGCTCAGTGGTAGGTTTCTCTCCTGCCATGCTGAAGGCCAGGGTTTGATTCCCAGCCGATTCCTAAAACCCAACCACTGGATGTAGTGCCGGTCCCAAGACTGGATTAAATGGGAGGGTTGCGTCTGGAAGACCATCCAGAGTAAAACCTGTGCCAAGCTTGTGTGCGAATCGGGTGGTGGTGCGCTGTGGCGACCCCTTGGCGTGAGCAGCCAAATGACAGACTGTGCAGTCTGTCACAGTAAAACATTGGTTTAATTTAAAATTTAATGTACATAATTTAATATTATATCAAGAAATGAGTGGCGGTGCAAGACTTTTCCACAATACTGTAGTCTTTGAACAATGATTTCCATTTGTAATTGTACCTCTCGACACCACCACAATAGATTTAAAATGAAGCTGCATTAATTCGAGGTGTTCACAGAAATCCTGCATTAATCGTTTAGAAATTACAGAATTTCTATTATTATTTTTATTATTATTATTTGTAAATACAAATACTGTACATACAGTAATTATTCAAATATGGTAACAAGGATATTTGAGGGGTAGCTAAATGTCTGGTTCATAAAAAAACATCAGAATGAACAACTATTTCTGTTTCTGCCCTCTACTCCCTTATTTACACATGCATATGACACACCCCTGCTATCCACATATATGTACATCAAATTCATATTTAATATTCAGGTCAGTGCTTTATGATTCCGCTTGACGAATAGAGTGATCAGGATTCATTCAGATTGCTTTGGTGACACTTAACTTTGGTATAATCATGCACAAATGTGATTATCATCATTATTTGCATTGTTTTTATTGCTGTTTATATTTATATTACTCTATATTGATATTGATAATGAATTAGATTAGGTCATTGCAAATCCAGTGTATTTTCAGGTAAATTGCCAGGATCAAAATTCACACACATCTTTGATGGAAAAAAGCTACATCATATATCATATTTCTTGACTTTTGACATTTTATACTGTAATATAAGAAAAGGCATGCAATTATGGATAAAAGATGATTTCTTCTAGCCCTGTCTTTGTGTAGCCAGTGATATAAGTAGCCTGAGGTTCTGGAGTCATGGCAATAAAACCTCCTTGTATTTTTCCAGCTCTTGCCATCACAAGTCGGCAATTTTCAAACGCCAGAACGAAAGTCATTTTGCTACTCAACAAAAAACCCATTAGATTCTTTTATTGGTAACACTTGAATCACACAAGCAGCAGCAGCACACCTTAAGAACTGCCTTAGTTCTTCTACACTGAGTGAAATGTCCTTCAGTTTATAAACAACATTGCTTTTACAGTATGTACATACAGTGCCACTGATGTTAAGCATTATGAACCTGAGGTTAGGAAAACTGCTGGTGCATGCTCCTGTTATGCTCCTGTGCAGAGGCATGTGGTACGGCCTGCCCTGAGGTAACCTTCCTCTCTTTGACTGCTGCTTGTATATGTTGAGACAGAGAAGGATTTGGATGCGAATAGAAGTGCCGTTGTTCTGTGTGGTGCTGAGGAAATTGCTCTTGTATGCAGCAGTAATTGAAATTTGCAGAATCAATAACCCGTGCCTTACAGGTGGAATCCCTCCCATTACGCCTGCTGATGCTGATAAGGCTTAGTGTCTATTTGTGTGAGCCAGACTGCAACATTTTTCTCACTGTATAAGACCAATGCAAGGAGAACGATACATTTGCATGTAGTGAATATGTAACATACTGTATGTATTTATAGTTATTTCTAGAAATCTCTCTTCGTAATCTGGAGGCCCAGTTCCATGGCAGTGGGCTGAGATTCGATGACGTCACTGCCGGACTTGCATTGTTGCACAGTCAGTCTTTCACAGTGTCCATGCATGCATTTGAATGGATGTATGAGCAGCTAAACAACTCCAGGAAATAAGCATCAGGCCAGAATCTCGTTTGAGGATGACTCAAATAATAGCAAGGGTAAATTAGGATCCTTTTCATAGGACTCTTTGTCGAATTGCTCTGTGTCACCCTGTAATTTCCATGAATTACTGATACAATTTTCTTCTTTTCAGCTTTCCCTGTTGTTGTGCTCTTACAAATCTTACAAAACCACACTTGAATAATGGAGCATTACTGGATTCATTCATTCATTCATTCATTCATTCATTCATTCATTTGTTCATCTCTTTATTCAATTTCTGTTGCTCGTACCACATTCCGACCTGGTAATGGAAAAAAAGAGGCCCAGTTCAAAGAGGAACATTTTCATTTCTTGTTAAAATATGACAGTTTGTGTTAATCATAAGAGCACCATTTTGTGAACTTAGGATCAATCAGCAGTTCATTTTCCATCTTATATAGAACCTCCTACTACTAAAATCACACTCAGTGAATACACTGAAAAAAATGACTAAGGAAAGACCAAGAAATAAAGATTTAAAGTGCACATGCAGTTTCGCCATTCATTCTACCATGCTCTGGACACAGCCTCACAGTCCTTGTGCATTCCTGTCGTGTTTGCTTGCATGGGGTTACGTAAGGTTATGTTAGCAACTAACCGAAAGACAGCTAATTAGCAAAAATTTAACAGAGTAAGTAGATAAATATCTGCCTCTTGTTAATGTCTTGGATAATGACTACATTCCAAAGCCAAATTAGCTGATGCAAAAACCATGTCATTTCAGGCAATCTGCAAAATAAAATGCAAGAGAACATCTCCATATTGTCCAGCAGCACATACATACATACATACATACATACATACATACATACATACGCAAGCATGGATAAGGAGTGGTGCTAGGGAAAGGCAAGCGAGCATCCATGAACCAAACTATAAGTGACTGATCTCTCTTTAATGCTCATTCTTCTACTCTCTCAAACTCACTTCTATCCATCTGGACCTCAAGACTAGTTCAGTTAACTCATTCTTCTCTCTCTCTCTCTCTCTCTCTCTCTCTCTTTCACTCTCTCTTTCACTCTCTCTTCCTGCCCCTTATCTAGTGTTTTATTTAACAGTGACAACTGTGAAGGCAGCTTTCATGACCACTCATCATCCTCCACTTGTTCTCTCTCTCTCACACACACATACACGCACACACACAACTGCACCCATGCCAACAACCACCCACTAGCCTCCCACACACCTGCACAAACATGGAAACTTGACATTGTGTGGCTGCGAGAGGAGATGAGAAGCACTAGCAGCTAGGTACAGCTAGGCAGCAGGCACTACAAGCGTGACTACTCCTACAGCAGCATGCCATCAACCATCCCTCTCACCCCCGTCCACATGCTCCGTGTCTTACCATTGTCCAACAGGTAAAAGACCGGACTGTAATGGCTGGCACGTAGATTGGACACGGGCTCCGGCGTGCCCCGAGGCTCATTGTGTACGTAGGAGGAGTAGGGCACTGGAAATCAGAGAGCCACAACAAACATACACACACACGCACATATAAAACACATAAACACACGATCAGACCTACACACAAGCAAATTGCATTCAGTTGTGCATTCGGATCAGGTCCGGGAACTTGCGTTAAAAACTACAGTATATTTAAGTTTGTAAAAAAAAAAAAAGAAGAAACATTATTTAAATAAACCAGCCATCGAAACTAAAATGTCAGTGGAAATAGGGCCAGTGCCAAATGCTAATGGAATCATAGAGTTATGGGAAGAAAAATGGTAGAGAAGATGCCAGTAATGGTGACGCATATAAATAAATTTCTCTTGAAAGATCAGTAGTCTTCTTTTTAAAAGAAATGTCAGTACATACATTTAAATGATGTGATTTCATTCCACTAAAAAATCCAAAGATAAAGGTGCTGTCTTGGTGATACTGATTCATTTTAAAGGGGTCCTCTTATACAAACTTTCCCATCTATTCTTTTTTTTTTTTTTTTAGACATTGAGTTATGTCTCCAGTGTCCAGTGTGTACATGAAACATTTTAAATTTTTCCCATTTTGGATTGACCATTAAGATTCCCCCCCTAATGTGACCTCATATAAGAGCAGCTCTGTTGTCTAGCATTGCATTGGGGTTCAGCAGTAGCTCATTTAAATAGACACAGAAACTGCAGAGGAGTTAAACAGTGAGTGTTTGAGGTCTGAAAAATGCATTATCTGAGGGTTATTTCAGCTGGAGCATTAACAGACACACTTTAGGGGAGCTCTACGATATGATAACCTGTAAAATACTGGACCGCATGCAAGCAGGTTTTATTGAGTTATGAAAAACGAATGGAAAAATCTGACCTGAAACCCGTAAGCACTGAGGAACAATCGGCCCCTAAAAACTCTCATACATTTCTGCCGCGTTTCTGTCTCAGGCGTGAGCCGCATATAACGAGCATGTCTAAAAACCTTCCTGCCAGTACCTGTCACCCTGTCACCTCTCATCCTCTTTTGTTTTTCCACAGTCTCTTGTTCTCCGTTTTAGTTGGAGCCTTCTTTTTTCTAAATATAACCCAGTGGGTCACAATCAATGGCTGACATTTCAGCTTATTAGCCACCTGGCAGAAGACCAGAGTCAACACGAGGTCGGTGCGAGCCGCAGAAGAACTCGACAACCCCCGGAAACAGCGGAACACAACAACGACACACCAGCCGGCGCCCAGAGGGAGAACTTCAAAGAGAACGGCAGCCCCAATTACCGAAGCTGATGGAGAGTAGGACAGAGAGCCGGGCGAAAAAGAGACAGCCGGCGAATCACAAAGGAACAGAGACAGAACTTCAAGTTTTACAACTGTAAATAACAGCACAATGCTGATTAAAGCTGTTGTTTGTGCAGTACAGGTAAGGTAACAATAGTGTGTCTAAGTATCTTAATGTCTGCTAGTTTACACAGGAACCTGCCACATTTTTGTGGATTGCAGACGCTACTTCAGCCTTAAGAGTTTTTTTTTTTTTTTTCTCCATCTCCTCTTCCATCTCCTCTGAGAAAATTACACAGCAAATTGCTTACTGTCTTTTGACCATCTCTGTGGTGGTCTGCTAATTTTAGTCCCATTGGGATAAAAACACCTCTGTGATTTTGCAGCTGTTTTTTTTTTTTTTGACAGCTGTTGTTTGGCAGTATTTATCCGCCAAGCACCCATATGCTCATTAAACACTTTCAGAACCGTGATGAATGCTTACGAAGAGTTTCTTCCCACTAAGTAACTTTGCGTGTTGTCTACATCATGTTCCCATTTAGTGGGAGGAAGAAATACTGCTCCTCATCACTAGTTCATGATCTATTTCTTCTTTTAGTGTCACATTTATAGACCCGCTCCGTGTTGGAGGACGCGGTCAAATCGAATGATATAAAAATAAAAAACGAGAATGAGAAAAATGTGATGTCAAAGGTGAATTTGCATCATGTAGTTCATTGAGATCAGAGGTCCACCACCACTGTCCTGGACAGACAGGTGAGACAAAAATAACAGAAAAGAATGAGTCTTGGATTCTTTCTCATTCACTCATTTTCCCACTCGATACCGCTTTATCCTGTATACAGGGTCGCAGGAGCCTATTCTTAGGGCACAAGGCGGGGTACACCCTGGACAGGGTGCCAATCCATTGCAGGGCACACACACACATACACACACACTTGGATTCTTTCTATGCTTACAAAAAAAAAAAAACAATCAAATGGCAATTACAGCAGACCTTTTCACTTCCAGATACAAATCATAAACAAGCCATATTTACCATTATTTTCTCTCAAACATAATAACCTGCTAGGGCGAGGATAAATCTGGCATGACTTCGGCTTTATGGAAATGTAGTCTGTCTCCGTGGCTACAGTGTGAGCCCTGGGAAATAACATCTATCAATAAATCTTTTCAGAATAGATTCTGGAAGCATTCGGGCAAGAAGATGCAGGAATTTTAAGCAGCATTGATTTGTCACTACTATCTACTACAAAAATTATTCGCACTCTGGCTTAATTGACTTTTAGATAAGACAAATACATAATCTTTCAACATTATCTACTTGATTTTCAAGACAATATGTCCATCTGTCAACAAGCTTCCGTATAAAAAATGTTTTACGCTGAGCTGTAAGAGACAGGAATGCACCACTGTATTCACTTCTTCATCAGAACTGAATCCCTGTCCTCACAAAGCTGCCTTCAGGAGACCAAAGAGGTGAACGTCCGATGGAGTTAGATCAGGACTACAGTATAGGGAGGATGCTTTAACACCTTAAAATGAAGTTTTGCCAACAATGTGGGCAGACTTTTGAACCTTTTCTTGCTCAGCAATTGAGGATGTTTCCGTTCCAGACTCTGCCATTTACTTTAAGCCTCAGAGTGATGAATCCATGTTTAGTCACTAGTAATGATTCTCTTTAAGAAACTTTAACCTTCCTTAGAGTATCGGTCCAAATTATGTTCTCTTGATGCTCTTCCATGAGTTGTTTTGGCACCAGGTACACCCTCAGAGCACAAAAAGCTAATCACTGCATGTTGTTCTTCTTGCGTGGGTTGTCCATTTTCGCTTGTGCTGCAGTACAAATGAACTGATTTAACACATTCACACCTGCACAGCAGTGACTGGGGAGACGGTAGTCGGAAAGCACTGATAAGAGGGCGACCAACAGAAGTTTTAATATAACTGGAGTGCAAATAATTTCTGATTCACCCTTAACCTGCTGAGCTACCACCGCCCCAGATTATTATTATTATTATTATTATTATTAGCGTTCCAGCTGTAGGTGAAGGCTTATTCATCTCATCTGGCAAAGCATGCTTGATATCCAAATGTTGCTATCTCAAAAATAATAAAAAAATAAAATAAATCTCATATTATTTGACTTTGTCAATATTTCATTCGTAAACAAAAACAAAAAGATAAACAAGGTAAAACAGGGAGGAAATATTAGTTGGGAGCTGAAAGCAGTGAGGATTGTTCTGCAAAGAGAACCAGAGGCACAGCGCAAAAGAAAGATAACTAATTTTATTTTGTTTGCTGTCAGGGATAATGTTTTTTTTTTGCTGTTCCTAACAACCATTTGTGTAGTACATGTTAAATAATTCCTCATCAAAGAGTTATTATCGTTTTGCCATTTTGGAATTTCCATTTACTCCCACACTAATAGATGATAAAATGGATTCATGGATCTGCTGTGCGTGACAGCAAAATTAATTTGGTTTCCTCTTAGACTCTCACTGGCTGCTGTTTAAACATACTTGCTCGAACATTCTCAGAGGATCAGCGATCACTCAATGTGTAGTCCCCAAGCTTTGGGGGTAGACAGTAGTCTAGGAACTAGGAACGCAGGACTGAAATCATGTACATCGAGTGCACTAAAATAACCCTTAAAACTGAACCGTCCTTTTGGATCCATGCTAAAAACATATGCTCGACAAAAAAGCAACAGCTGCTCAAGTATTGCTTTCATTCATAATTCATCTTCTCTGGCCCTGAGCTCCTTGCAGATTCATAGTGAGGACTGCAAGAAATAAAAAAAGGAAGTAAAATCATAGCACGATGAAAGATTCATGGCAGCGTCCTCTTAATATGATGCTTCACAAAATGAGTGATGATTTTTGAAACACATCTGCCCTTGACTCCCTTTCCCACACATAATACTTATTTAATACACTGTTGTTGAGACACTTAAACACCTACACATGAACACACATAGGTGGCAACCGCCTACCTCCATCCGCTCCCACACACACATGTGCACGCACACACTCTTGTTTCACTACATCTCTGGTTTTAACCATTAGCTGCAGAGCTTTGCTCGTCATCCCCTGCAGTCACAATATTCAAGACACAGTACAGAGAGTAAATCTACCAAGGCCTTGATTGCTACAGTCAGAAACACACACACACACACACACACACACACACACACACACACACACACACACACACACACACACACACACACA
>JAQQZT010000036.1:8183624-8195306 GCA_030068275.1 Clarias platycephalus | reverse complement strand
GGCTCCAAAGGCAACAGCGTGGTACTATAGTGACAAAGAAGTGAGCAAGAGTGGACAAACAGAGACTAGGGGAAAAAAAAAATGAGAAAGACAGATTGCTTAGAAGTCCATGTCCTGGAAGAGGTTTTGCCCCATCTCGATGTAGGCCTCCTTCTCCTGGGCGCTCATCTGCTCCACCAGCTCTGGCCTCTGGCTCACCTCCCTGTAGGGGTACGCTCTTCCTCCCACCATCACCATCGGATCGTCTCCCACCTCCTCGAACTCATCGTCCTCCTCATCCTCATCGTTGTCGTCCAGTCTGCTTGGCTTCGCTGGAGCAGTGATGGCTTGGACTGGAGAGTCCTCGTCCGATTCGCTGGTGTCGCTCTCCGAGTCGCTGGCGTTTCCTGTCGGGATGGGGTTCCTGTTGATGGCTCCGCCAGCTGGTGCAGCCGTACTCTTCTTCTCATGGATGAGCAGCGCGCGCATCACTTCCTCGTTCTCGTCATGCGCGAGGCCATGTCCAGCAATACCTTCCTGGGTTACCATGGAGTCCGCGCCAGCTGAAGCACAAAAAAATTCAATAAAATTGTAAGATAATATAATAGAGTAGATAATAAAAAAACGCCCATGTACAGTATGTCCCCAACATACAAACGAGTTCCGTTCTGAGAGATTGTTCATAAGTCCAATTTGTTCATAAGTCCAACAAACATTGTCTAGGTACTAGGACACCATCACAATTGGCTATACACAGTTTAAAACCAACATGTCCAATGATCTTGTCCATGTTCTTTAGAACTGTACCGATTGTTGAACGGTCCTTTGTTAAAAGAACGAGCATTGTCTGCCATCTTTCCACCTCGCTCTGTCCTTTTAATTATTTTCAGTTTTATCATTGATCATAACCATCATTACTGCTTGGCGCTTCTTAGCAGTACGCCGCTGCTTTTACTCTTGCTTCCGGACATCCTGACAACGTACGCTGGACCAGTGAGCTAACTTCCACTAACACAATTTGAGTTACGAACTTTTCTTTGAAAGTTCGTATGTAGGAAAAAAAAAAAGAAAACATAAAGGAGTTGATGTGTTTATCCAGCATTTTATCCCAAAATCTACACCAGAAGCATCTGTTCAGTCCACAGCACAAACCTTACACATGTACTACTGCGCTCCACTGCAGCAACATCCTTCATACTAATGGTTCTCTTAGAGATATAAGCAGATGCTCATTACAATTCCTAATTACATCAGTGTGCTCCTAATGCTGGGGGGGGGGGGGGGGGGGGAAATACCCTCAGTCAGGTTCACAACACTTATTTTCCAGGAACCAAAGAAATGTTCTGAACAACATAAACGACAATGACCTGGTTAAGTGCTGCCATGACAATTTGGGACCTCACCATTTGGCACGTGCAGCACCTCTCCCAATCCGCTGATTTGTTTACTTCCCTAAGACTCATCAGGAAATGATAAACAGCCAGGCTGCTTTCATGCAGACCACTGGACCACTGCATGGTTCATTAGAGTAATTGATGGAAGCCATATTAAAATTACAGTCTCATGAGGAAATGAAAAGGCCTTTGTGAGTCAGAAGAAGATTCTTATAGATAACTACAATTATTAGGAGACCAAGAAGAATCCAATGCTCAAAAGCAACATCAGTGCAATTATTAAAAACATGGAACATGATGTCAAACATTCTCTCTCATTCTGGTCATGTCGCAGTCTAGACAGGGGCATTGTGCGTTGACAAGCATTACTTTTGAAGAAAGAAAAAAAAAGGCATGGATTAATGTTAGCCTGAAGTCAGGAACTGTGTCGTCACCATGTGGCTCATTTAATTCACAAGCTGTCAAAACAGGGCAGAGAGAAAAAAATAATCCTGTCTTTGTTTTCTGATGACAGGACGAGCATTATGTGCAACAGGACTCTCAAATAAATATTTACATCACGCTAGACGCCAGAAACCTTGAGCCATTTGTGCTTCCAAAAAAAATAATAATAATAATTAAAAAAAAAAAACAGACAAGCTATCTAGCAGGCTGAAAGAAACGTTAAATGTGTACACTTATAATCCATGTTTTATTCCTTACTTTTAAAATTCCACCCCCTCACTAGTGAAATATTGAATTAAACCCTTTGATAGGCTGTGTGTAGCAACGCTATTAAAAGAAATGAGATTACCAAACGACCCAAAGATTTCCAGTTAAATGACTCAAACTAAATGCGCTGAAAGATTTTTTTGCACATCGTTTTGGACATCAAAGCACACTCACTGGCTGTTATCAAATTAGTTATTTTTCTAAAAAGGCAGACAGCACTTTGAAAGTCTGACCCGTGACCACAGGCAGCTCATCTACAGAACTACAAAATGAGAAGACGATAGAGAAGGGGTCCTGAATTAAAATTTAATAAGGTCCGCTCAATAGAATCTTCCAGCCGGGCTCCGAATTTCAAGTTTGGATTAGGATTCAGATCTCTATATACTGAAATGTAGCCATTGTAAGTTATAAAAGCAATTTAAAAGTTCCATAGCATTTTAATAATATTTATTGTCAATTTTCAGTAACTACTTTAAACAAGTGGACAGTTTGAACTTTGATTGCCTTGTATAAATCCTTATATTTTTATGGAATACAAACTTCTTTAATCAATCTTTGGTGAATATACATTTGGACGCTGCTGGACTGTAAATTAATGTGAAAGACCTGTGGCTGCTCGGTCATACTGGGCTCTCAGTTTGGGTATTTTACTCGCCTGTGGATATGTTTGCTTTGTATTCTCTCAAAGTGGCGCTTCATGTTACTGCTTTGTATTATTGCCACAGTTTCAGAACACGAGATAAACTGGTTTTAAACCTACCGCAGGAATAATAAACACATACTGATCTTTCCATTCATATTTGAAGTTCCAGTTTTCATAGATTACTTAGTTTTTTTTTGAGTAAGCCATGTTGTGTCACGCTTCACGTTTTCGTTTCTTCCGCACACTCTGTCTACACACGGTAAACTATCGCGGTGATTGGCTCTGCTGAGTGATGCTTACAGTATAGCCACGCCCATCTCGAGAGGGTGGGGGAGGGAAGCTCTAGATTACTGGTGTATATTAATTATTCTCATTTATCAGAAAAGCATCAGGGTCCGGATAGAACGGTCACTCGTGTTAAAAAAAGTACTGACCAGCCTTGAGGTCGTCGTTCTCGTTGTACGCGCCCTGCACGGTGCTCTGAGTCAGCCACACCGGTCTCTCTTTGGGCGCTTTGGCCTTATCCGCCTGGGAGGGCTGGCTGTCCTGCTCCTCCATGTTGATCACGACATTCTGTGTGTACAGATCTGCATAGGACGAGCCCTTCGTCCTCCAGACCTCCCGACCTGCTCCAGCTGGACCTCCGGATAGAGTCGCGCGCTCCCGACTGCAGGGCAAGACGGAGAAATGTGAGGTGAATATATCTGAATATTGCTATAATGATAAAAACCACACATCAAAGACGACCGTAAAGCAGTTCTCGTCAACTTTTCTAACCATTTATTCTAAAACATGCAGCCGGTGCAAACCAAAGTTTACTCTAATTTTGCGGATTTCTGGAATGGAGCAATAAAATTATATTCAAATTTATTTTAATGTGTGCCTTAGTTTTTTTTATACTTAGTCATTTGAAATACCTTTTTTTTTGTTTTTGGATCTGAGAAAAGGATTTAAAATAAGAATGTATGGAACTGTAATGCACTTAATTCATCTCAGTCAACTTTAAGCTGTTCTTTGTATTGTAAATAATGACTATGTTTATTTTGGATAAAATGCTGTACGCATTTAAAAAAATTAAAGTAGATTTTTTTTTCTATAAAGAAAACCAATTAATCTTTGTTTCTCTGCTATATTTTATATTGCTGTTTAAGCAAAAGTACTTTTTACCCGATTACTCGATTAATGTTTTGGTAGAATACTCGATTACTAAAATATTCGATAGCTACAGCCCTAAGCTTCATACTGAGGTGTCTTCTCTATTTGCCAAAACGGACACACACTTCAGCATATACACACTAATATATAATTATTATAATTTCTAAAAAAAAATAAAAAAAAAATAAAAAAAACAGACATTGCGATTGAAACAGTTACTCAGTACTTGAGTATCTTTTGTGATGAATCTTTGAATTAATAATGCATTAATGAGTAATCTGTTGACAACCATCTGGATTCGCTACATTCCAGTTCCCTCGCACCAACACATGACCCACACAGAAAGCCCTAAATGTGAACAAGGGGCAGAAGACCTGTGTTTAAGAGCAGGGATTTCTGTAGGCTCTGGCTCCAGCAGCTCATGCGACAGGTTGACATCTTCAGTCTCCCGTAGCAACACGTAAATGGGCTCGATCTGCTCGTTGAAGCGGGCAACCAGCGTCCGCGCATCTTTCTTCGGCACAGCTGACTCGTCCTCCTCCACCTCGGTCTGGCAGAACGTACAGCGGAACGTCCCTGAGACAGTAATAGAGGGACACAGAGAGAGAAAAAGAGAGCGCATGTGTGACCTATGCTGATTTCAAAAGGATTTTTAAATTTTTATAATAATAATAATAACAATAATTAACATCCAGTTCTGAAAAATGACCCAAAACATGTAATTCATCAAATCTCCACTAGTTGGCTCCAAAATGCGAGTCAATCCCCATGTTAATTAAAACTGCCTAATTTTACAACAGAAACAAAGCCCAAGAAAAAAAAGAAAAAAAAGAAGAAGAGTTTACATAGAGCTCCCAATCATGACAACTGCACAGGAGGGTAAATTTCTACGCAACTCACCTATTAAAAATTATCTTGCGCCCTAAAATTTTGCATAATTGGGGCATGGCCGTTTTGAGCAACAGCTGCATGTCTTTATGCAGTCTATAAATGATACTATAAAGAAGGAAAAATAGGCACGTTACAAGTAAAAGTGTAAGCTGTAAACCTCACCCGCATGCACTAAAAGCATGTCGCTGGTGGCGAGTTCGGCTGGTTGGCCATCTGCTGCTGAAGTTATTTCCAGACACATTGATAAGAGCATACACAGCAGTATTGTGTGTCTGAAGCAGCACTGGACTGATATGAAAAGAGTCTGAGATAATGACAGCTAAAACTCGTCATTGATTTCTGTTGAAATGTTATTATATAGTCAAAAAAATTATAAAAAAAAAAAAGTTTATAAAATAATTCTCCAATTTCCCAGACAGCAATAGAACAAACCACTTCTAAATATAACACATTAAAATGAGTCGATAAAAGGAGGTCCTACAGCAGTGAGCTGGAGCAGATGTGCGGTACACTGCGGATTCTGTGGTTTGAATCCTGACAAACACACACCGTTAGAGAATAGTGTATTCAGTTCCCTCGTTAAAATACGAAGTAGACAATTCACAAAAAACTTAACACCTGCTATACGACATCCTGCGATTCTTTACTTTATTCTAACTCCATTTCTTTCACCATATACACTCTACAGGCATAATTATGTGGACACCTGACCAGCACATCCATATGTGTTTCGCTTCGCTGGAACAAACCTGTTTTATCCTGACTCTACTGTGCACAAAGTGAGCTTGATGAAGATATGTTCTGCCATGTTAGGCAATGAAGAACTCTGCAATATACCCTGACCTTAACTCCACTGAACACAACACCAGTGCCTGATCTTACTAATGCTTGTACAGCTGAATCCCCACAGAAATCCCCACAGACACACTCCAAAATCTAGTGTCAGGTAGTGATGGATCGGTCATGAACGATTCATTCTTTAACGTGACTCAGAAGAACGAGTAGTCTCGGAGAGTGATTCGTTAATTTTCTACTGGGTGCGCATGCGTGAAGCATCACGAAACCCCCGTAGGTTATGTACAGGAACCAGAAATGAGCGGTTTATCTCATGACTCTTCTACTCCGAGTCATTTGTGTATGTAAACATGTTGGTGGTCTGTTTATTGAAAATGTAACATTTTATTTCTGATCAAAAGAACGAAATGAACTAAATGACTCAAAAACTGATTTATTAATATTGATGAACGAGATTCAAAGAACTGAGTCACTAAAATGATCCAAAGTTCCCATCACTAGTGTAAAGCCGTCCCAGAAGAGTAGAGGTTCTTATAACAGCAAATGGACGACTAAATTTAGTTTTTTTTCCGGTCTGACCAAAATCATACAAGTGTGAATCAAACAATCTGATTTGGCGGATCAGTGAGATCACATAGGCTTGGTGTAGCTCAGTGGTTAAGGCATTGTACTACAGATCAAAAGGTTCAAACCCCAGCACCATGATGTGTAATGTAAGTCACTCTGGATAAGGACATCTGCTCAATACCATGAATGTTAACTCAGTTTTATGTAAATACAATGTAAATACAATCCAGTTGGTCCATTCTGAACTGGCGTTCCATGCAGTGTTTAATCCCTCCGTACGCTCCAGTGCAGCGATCATGACCTCATAGCTTCAGACAAGCTAGTGCCATCGATATTACATGCTGTGTGACCTCTGTCAAAGCCTGCATATGAACAAGCACACATTTTGTATGGATACAGTGCTTCTGCGGGAGCATCACAGTTGTCCATCAGACAAGTAGAGAGACGTGGGACATTTAGATTCAACATGAACCATCACTGCGGTGGGAAGTGATGTCAAAAACAATCACACTCTCTCCACTGGCCGGTGACTGAGGCACATTTCAGAGAATGAATTTTCCAGAATTTAAATCCTGATCGAGTATAAAGCGGCGGTGACGCTGGACTTTCTCCATGCACAGAGTGGATGAACGTTATCGGATTATAGTCGAAGAGAAAGGAGTCAATTAGTGAACGGCTGAGCTTAAAGCCTGCCTTAGAGCTCTACCAAACTAGTCGGAGAAAGCAAATCACATGCTTCCTCCAAGGTACAGTATGTAAATCATGTTGACCGCATTTAGTGGGGGGGTGGGGGGGCGGCGTAGCACCTGTTCCGCTTGCATGAGCTCGCAGGTGTCCTAGACTGACTGGTCTCTCGCTGTGACTGGTGTAGGAGCGCAAGCAGGTCACCCATTTCCCCATTTTTTTGCTCCCCGGGACTCGGCTGGATCAGGATTCAAACTCTCTTAAAAAAAAATAAAAATAAAAAAAAAAGCTCCACCTGTCCGTTTTACTCGTGTCCGACGTGACCGCTGATGACATTGGGCTTCGCTTTTATTAGCTTATAATACCCAGACGCTTCCTGCTTCGTCACTGCGCAAGACGGCGACATATTTAGGAATTCGTGCTAAGCGAGACCCTGAAGCTGCTGCCATTTCTGAGCTGCAGGAGAAAATCGTCAGAGGGAATGATTCATTGCAATTTCCATTTTGAAAAGCCCTTTTGGCAAGCTGACAAGCACCGCAAAAGCACTCGTGAAAAAACAATCACCTCCGCCTGGGCCTTTTATTATAGCGTACAACTTAGCCGTCTGATGGATGGGACGGGGAAAGAAAACAACTTGATGAGCGAGGCAGAGAGAGGCAGAGAGGGGGAGATAAGTGAATACAAAACAAGGATTTGTGCCATGATGATTCCATCGCACCAAGTACCTCAGTGGAGGGAAGGTAGAATCACGCAAAAGTTAAAAAGAAAACAAGGAAGCAAATAAACAAAACAATAAAAGCGAGCGTTATTAATCCAGCACCAGTGTGACAGCCGGAATAGCTGGCAGGCAGAAAGAGAGGGTACGTTGGAATCTCACAGATGAAGGGGGCCAATAAAACTGCCAATCAGTGGAAGGTGGAGTAGTCGAGGTGAAGCTATAAGTGCACACAAACAAACCGAGGAGCACACGAAGCGGCTTTTTATTCAGCCAGAGAGGCAAATTGGCACAGCTACGCGCTCTACACCTGCACAGACGTGCCCTCCGGCACTTAGTTAGAACCTGGTTTTCGTTTCATTTGTAACCTCCATAAATGGAAGACGAACAAAATAAAACCAGAACAGGGAAATAAACAAAAACTAACAAAAAAAAAAAAAAGCCAATTATGCATTGTAATATGAGGGAGAGAAATGAGTGGTAATTGCAGCGCAATCAGGGATATAAAACAGGTTTGCTCGAACTTCACGCACACACAAGCACCCGCCACAAACACACACGCTCGATCTCTACACCATCTACTTCACGAGAACGAAGTATTCGCGTAGAATAAAGTGAGTGCTTCGCAGATACATCTCTGCTGTTTATCACATCTAAAGTACACGGCTCTGCCTCGTCAAGGCTCAGAGTGAAAGCGAGACACAGCTCTATGCTCTTGTATAACAGGAAACAATAGGAGAATAAAAATGCCGTGCATGATCCAAATAAAAAAATAAATATATAAAATAAAATAAAAAAGAGAACGATGCAAAAATTGTTTGTGAGATCATACGATACTCACAGTTTTAAGGGATGTAATATTCACACAGGCAAGTGTTTTGTGTGTTTGAATAGTTGAAATAGTTTGTTGTGGTGATCCGGATACAGATCTGAGACACAGCAGGATCAGGCTGAGAGACTCATCGACGTGATCGTGTTTTGGTTTGGAAATTTACCGAGATGTGATCCTGAATCGACTAGGAATTACGGGAAGTGAACCCTACACTTTTGTTGTGGAATATTTTTATTTTTTAAACAAAGCTAGAAATGTGTAATTCTGTGTTTTTTTCCAAGCCTAATGATGGCCGCCTTCACTTACTTACTCTTTCGTATGGCATGTTGCAAATATAACACTAAGAAAAACCTCCAGGACTTTAACCTGCTTAAATAGTCACGGAGTAATGAGGCAACAGACCGCACATTACCATGCATGTAATTCCTCAACAGTTAAATGCCATGCTTTTGTCAAACCGCTTGAATTAAAGCTGAACGTCTTGACATCTTGAGTGTTTCAAATTCAGTGTGGTGCCATCACAAACAAACAAACCCTTACCTTTGTTCCAAAATTTATGGACCTGACTATATGCGAAAGCATTCATCAAAAGGGTTAAACTACTCCTGTAAATATGCAATATTTAGCGCTGACTCTACGCCCAACGTCTGAGATTTATACTCGTACTTATCTTCACTACAACACCGCATCTCAGACTAATGAATGAATCTTAGGAATATCCTTCCAACCTTCCTCACTTTTTTATTATGTTCAGTGTGAGAATAAACCGAAATGTGATGGAATTACGAGTATCGATCTTGCTCTGATTAGGACTCGTCAAACGGACCAATACATGTCAAAGTGCCCTGAAACTTCTTAAAGGATTTTGTTTTTGGGTGTTTTTTTTTTCTTTTCATCCTGCTATCGAACTCTAAACCATGATAAATGTGCCTCCTTCATTTGTCTCCACTACCACGACTAGAAAAGAGACCAGAGTGTATGATGTGTTTGATGGATGACTGGGGGGGAAGAAAAAAAAAAAAGAAAAAAAAAAAGAAAAAAAAAAAGTGTGTGTGGGAGAATGACTAAGAATTAAAGTAATAAAAATAAATAAATAAATAAAAAGGACGCATGGATTGTGTGAGATGTTTATGTAAGAACAACACCCCGCTCAATGACTCAATCAAATCACAGATTAACCTCGCCTTCTCGGTCTGACCAGGCGACGCAGAAATCAGCAGGCAATCATCTAATCAAATCAGCATTCCCACTCAACATTCCAGTCCATACACAACGGACCTTACCGATAGAAAAGAAAAAAATAAAAAATTTAAATAAATAAATAAAATCACGGCCATGAAGAATAGACTGTTGTTTTAGATTCTGCAGAGATAGAACGGGCCACGGGCGTCATCTTACACAATCTATGCATACAATCAGTTAAAGATCATATCGAGAAATCAGCCGAGTGCTCACACTTATTTACTCAAATAAAAACAACACACGAAAAGATGTCCCGAGAAAGTGACCGTGGTACGTGGAGGCTGCGCTCGAGCGTCACCCAAACACGGAGACTGAACTCCAGTACACAGTGTACATACTTTAAAGCGTGTTCCCTACTCCCTTTCGGGCTGAGGGAACTTAACTCGACAAAATCACACCCACCAATCCTCACCAGCACAGGCGTCACTTCCTCCGAGCGTTACCGTGGTAACGTGAGCACCCCCGGATACCTGGTGCTGCTACTCTGAAAATTTTACACTGCTGAAATTAAATACTGAATATTCAATAAAACAAACATCATTATGAAATATATACAACTGAAATGTATACAACTAACTAATAAATTATTAGATTAATTTACAAGATGTACGGAGAAATCATCAGTGTGCGCATTTTTCTTACGAGTAAGGACTAAATTTTTTTAATCAAATTAAAATCACAATAATCAGTAATACTTGTGTCATATTAATATTACATCATCCTTTATAATAATGATAATAAATAGATAAACCCCTTTTCAAGCTCCGTTTGTTTTGTTTGTGTTTTTTTTAGTTTTTTTTTTTTCCACGCTCCAGTAACATGCAGAGACTGATGAGACATTCTGCAGGTCCACTGCTGGTGAAGGGATGAAGCATCGTTCACTTGTTCCCTACGCCACACACAGTTCCCTTTGAACCGAGCAGTTTCGCTCCCTATGGTGTGGAATCTTGCTTGCTTGCTTGGCTGACTACTCTGTGCAGTCCACTTCGCAGGGAACTTCCAACCGATCGAAAGGCAGCCAGTGAGGATTGGGTGAAGGAGACGAGTAACACATACTGCTTTACACCTGTGGTTCATTATGAAGTGTCCTTTTGGGTTAGCGGGGGAAAAACCCGGGGGTGGGGTGTGTGTGTGTGTGTGTGTGTGTGTGTGTCTGTGTGTGTGTGTGTGTGTGTGTGTGTCTGTGTGTGTGTGTGTGTGTGTGTCTGTGTGTCTGTGTGTGTGTGTGTGTGTGTGTGTCCAGCCAGATTTTGTCACAGCATCACTCAAAACTGGCTAGGCAGAATTTTATGAAACTGTACCATAAGTGAAAATAAAATGTTGAGTAAAAAAAAAAAAAGTGATATGAACACTTATCAGTGCCGGATTTAATAATCTACTTTAAAATAAGCTACTTGCTTAATGTAAACAAAAACACCTGTACCGATAGATATTAATAAGAAAAGCTGAACCTGAATTTTCTTACCGGGATTGTTGAATATTTTAAGTGAATTTTAACACACCGGAGTCGTTTTAAGACAAAACTTGATCTTTATCCGATCTACATTTTCGATTTCTCATCTGTGATTCGCTCTCCGATTACTGAACAGAGAGTGTATCTGGCTGAGGAGGAAAGAATAAACACAGTGGTCACCATCGGCCTCCACGGTCCATAGCTGGACTATAGAGGTAACGTCCAACAAGATCAGACACACTTGAACAGGACCAGATCTTGAATGCTTCTCCATGCAGAAACCTCACTCTCCATCTCGAGCTCCTTCTTAGTTTTGTGTGCGCGCGTGATCTCTTCATTCCCGACCTCAGTTCAATCCAATACAGTTCAAACTTCAGGACTGAAACCGTTATTGCAAAATGGTGAGGTCTCTCACGAGACGCGTTTCTTGCTAAAACGATTTGCTGACAGAGGTACGTTTTGACGGCAACGAATTTTCACGAGACTCCTCGAGAGGTTTGCTCTCACCGTGGACACACCCTAAGCACTACCGTTCAAAAGTATTAGAACACTTGCAAATTTCTTTGTTTTTGTTTAGTGGTTTATTTTCTACATTCTACAACAATACTGGGGATTTCAAAA
>JAQQZT010000036.1:8146990-8159007 GCA_030068275.1 Clarias platycephalus | reverse complement strand
GGGAGGTCTCCGGCTCTGTAGGACAGGGAGGTCTCCGGCTCTGTAGGACAGGGAGGTCTCCGGCTCTGTAGGACAGGGAGGTCTCCGGCTCTATAGGACAGGGAGGACTCCGGCTATATTGGACAGGGAGGTCTTCGGCTCTATGGGACAGGGAGGACTCCGGCTCTGTGGGACAGGGAGGTCTCCAGCGTAATCTGTGGTGTCGCCAAAACAATTTCTATAGCTGATTATTGGAGATCAATTCCTAATTCATTGCCATGCTTACAAGTCCATGTAACCCTTTCTGAAAATGACTTATCGAACAATTTAATCAATTTAAACATCAGACGTGTTTTATCATCACAGGTTATAATAAAATATCTAGACAGAGTAAGGCAAAAAAAAATGTATGCACGCTTGTATACACAAACGCAAGTATACACGATAGAAAAACGTTCAAATTTATTGAGATGTGTGATAATATTGAATAATATAGTAATGTAATATGCATCATACTATTTTCTTTTCTTGAAGTGTGTATAAATGTTTTGGGCTTTTTATATCTTATATAAGATATATAAAGATATATAAGTGATGGGTAAAATAAACATGTATAAATAAAAGTGGTTAGAACTCGCTTTTTCAATGATATCTTTGTTTCATACATTGGAGGACCCAAAACCAGTCTTGGAGTATTTTCTATCTGTATGTCCGTCCAGCCAGATTTTGTCACAGTACATGGGTATTTGCCTAAAGTTCAACCTGCGCCATAAATAAAGTCAAAATGTTGAGTACGAAGTTATTTACAATATTTCATATTTTTTAAATATTTGTATATTCTGCTTTTAAGTCTATCTTTGATATATTCTTTTTAAAATTGTACGAACATGTTTCTTCACTGTGCATATGACAATAAAACTTGAAGTTATGAGCAGTCATGTGCCAGATTATATCACAGCATCACGCAAAACTAACTAGACAGAATTGAATGGAACTTTTGCACTACTGATGTCTGACTGAAGTTTAACCTGCACATAAGTGAAATCGAAATGTTCAGTAAAAGTTATTTTATTTATTTAACAGTTATCTGCTGGAATGAATACTACTTTAAAATAAGTTACTAATAAGCTGCTTGCTCAGTGTAAACAAACACCTGAACTAATGGAAAAGATGAATAGGAAAGATAAACTGAATATTTTTACTGGGATTTCCAGCGCTGAAGTGGTATAAGTGAATTTTAATGTGCTGTAATCGTTGTAAGATAAAACTTAACCTTTATCTGATCTACTTTTTCAATTTCTCTTCCGTGATTCACTCCCCGAATACCGAACAGGGCGTGTAAATTGTATGACGATAAAAGAAGTACGACTTAGTGTGAACAAGGTGTTAGATACTCAACCTTCCAACATTTTATATCTTTGTATTAATAAGTTCTGCAGTACAGAAGGACAGGCAGACATGTACGTGGGCTTCAACCTGGGCTTCAGTCTTAATATAGCTGGCTTATTTTTAGCTTTAACCTTTTAACTATTTCTAGAAACTCTTTTCTTTCCGTAAAACAACAAGAAGTTCAGCGAGTAGGTTACAAGATTAATCTGGACATTGTTCGGTTTCTGTGCTTAGTACTTAAGATGTTTTGGCTTCTAATAAAAAAGCGTAAAGATTGGCAGCGGGGGGAAAAAACCCTGATGTGACCAGGATGTTTAGCAGTGCGGTCTTGAATAGTGTGTTACTAGGTGATGCGATTTCCTTTCCTTTCTCACTAAGCCTCTTAATATAGCTGGCAACTGGCAAGTTTCATTTGTCAACGTCTAGGCCGTTTTTATTAGACGTTCATGTTCATCTCTTAACCCGGATTATTTGTCCATCAGAATGGCTTACTTCCAAATGATAAGGAGTGAAATAAAGTAAAGACGGTTAATACTAACCGTCTTTAGTCTTTCTCTCTTTCTGTTTTTTTGTTTTGTTTTGTTTTTTAGGATTGTAGACCGCAAGAGCACACCTGCGGTTGGTTTGCTGTGTTTATTGAGGCTGCCTCGGAGGAACCCCATCCTACCCCGCATCCCTGCCACTCCTCCTCCACCATGACTACGCGTGGGAATGCCAGGACTAACGGGAACCTGCCCCAGACCAAGATTTGCCAGTTTAAGCTGGTGCTGCTCGGGGACATGGCCGTGGGCAAGTCCAGCCTGGTACTGCGCTTTGTCAAGGGCCAGTTCGATGAGTTCCAGGAGACCACCATCGGAGGTGAGAAGCTGAGAGAGGTACAACTGGGCTGATGATGGAAAACCGACACGAGCACTTTTACTGCGAAATGTTAAGAGATGTACAATACAGGTTTACAAAAGTTTGGACACACCTTCTAACTCCATGCTCTTTCCTGATCTTTTAAAAAAAAATTCTATGTTGTAAAACAATGTTGAAGGCGTCCAAAATACACAATAATCTCCTTGGAAGTTGATATTGAGATGTGTCTGCTACGTATGCTCTATAAAGCCTTCATAACAGCTCTAATCTGAGGTGCTGTTTGTTAATTGGTGATTTCTGAGGCTGTTAGCTCCTCTGCAGCAGAGGGAAGTTTTGCTCTCGTTTTCCTGGCATGATCTTCGAGAGCCAGTTTCATCATTGTTCTGGGTTTTGCAAACTGACTGTTGTTACTTAATTATCTAATGCAATATGTGTTATCACCTAGTTTTAAAGAGGGGGGAAAAACAATCTTGCTCTAGTTTGGTGTGTCTAAACTTTTGACTGGTACCGACGTACGCATTTAGTATTTACGTGCAGGAAAGCCATCTACAATACAGACTGTTTCAAACAGACGTTTCTGGCGGAAATGTATTGATTCTATAAATAATCGAATAAATGACAACGACAGATGATGTGAATCATTCCATTACAATGGGCTCTGGGATATATTAGTCAGCAAGTGAAGAGTTAGTTCTTGAAATTGATGTGTTTGAAGAAGAAAGAAATAGGCACATCTAAGCGTTTTGACGACTTGTTTTGGCTGGACAACGAGGTCAGAGCATCTCAAAAACACGTAGGGTGGTCTTATTAGAACCTGAAACAAAAACTGGTCCAAGGAAGGACAATCCATGATCCAGTCATGGGGGCTGAAGACTCACTGATGCACTCGGAGAGCAAAAGGAGGTCGTCTGGTCTGATCCCCTGGAAGAGAACAGTGACACGTTGCAGAACTCCCATGCCAACTCTATTTAGAGGTCTTGTGTGGTCCAGGGTCAGAGCTGTTTCGGCTGCATAAGGGAACTTGCACAATATCAGACAGTTATTATTAGTTGTTTTTTTTCCCCCTCTCTCTCTCTATCAAGACTCTTTGTTGCCGCAATAGAAATTGTTTGTTATGACTCTGTGTACGTATATGCATTACATTAAACGCAAAAGCATTTGAAACACTGCATAAGTATATAAATAGCAGCAGTAGAAGTGTAACATTGCTGTAATAACTGTAGACAAGAGTCCAGTAACGGCAGTAATCCAGTACACGTTGCGCAACATTAGCTTGGTGCAATACAAAAGAAGCGACACTGTGCAACACAGCCTGAAGCGCAGGCAGATAAAAACCACGTTGCATTCTGATGAGCAACATTGTCTATCCTCTGCTGGAAGGAATGGGTCAAAATGTGGCGAATCAACTTTAAACAGCTGACTTGTGATAGCGATCAGCAGATGATAGTATATTATATAGTTCACTGAGCCAATTTTTTTTTTACTATAAATCAAAACACCACTTCACTAGAATATAGGCGGGACGTTCAAATCAAACCAGGACTTTTGATTCTGCAGAATAACAGAACACGGTTATGAGCGTAAACACTAACTTTATTTCTCGATATAATCCCCTGCTACACTAATGAATTCATCCCAGCGTTTCGCTAGTGCTTGAATACCAGCAAGGTAGAAAGTTTTCTCAGTACGCCGGAGCCATGATCGGACTGCCTGCTTCACACCTGAAACTCTGGCCTCCCAGGAACTACTTTAATACCCCTAATATGTGGAAATGGCTTGGAGCGAGGTCAGGACTGTGAGGCCCTGCAATGTGCACGGTTCCCTCCAGCTAGTTATCCGTCTATTTATTCATTTTTCAGATATTCCACTCGCTGAATGTTCACGGGAACGACTGCAGTGAGCGGCGAGCGCCTTCGTTCACAAGAAATTTCATCATTAACTCGAACGCCCATTATATATGAGCTGTCATTATTGTAAGCACAGTGCACTCATCCAGAAGGTACTTAAGGCTCTGACCATTTGCTGGATTGAGGCCAAGTGCTGCTTTGCTCTCATGCTGTGTCATGAAGAATCAACTACAATATAAAACGCTCGGTGTTTTCTTAATCTACAGTACCGCTCAAACGTTTGGACACAAGCTTGGATTTATTTCCTGCATTTGAGAACAATACTGGATGTTTGCAAAACTATGGCTTTAGGTAAATGTGTAACAGCAATCAGTTGTTATTTTAAGACGTGAAGGTCAGATGTTCTGGAACAGTTCTTGTAAGAACAGTACTATATTTGTCAAGCGCATTTGTAAAACCCATCAAGCACCATGATAAAACTGACTCTCATGAAGACCTTCCCAGGAAAGCAAGACCAAAACCTACCTCTGCTGCAGAGGAGAAGTTCATTTTCCACAGCTGGGACTTGTTTCTTCTGAAATATTCAGAGTAATCAACAAAGAATGCGGCTCAGTTTGCTCTTTGTGGAATTTTGACGGGATACAAACATTTTATGGCTTTGACTTGTGTCGCCATTAGGTCTAGTAGAACATGAAGCATTCGTCACTCACATTAGGTCTTATGTACATAGTCGATGAGCATTCTCCATTTAAATTCCATAACTTGACTTAATAGTTCTCATCAGCGACCCAGACAAGACTAACTCGCATCCAATCATGGATCTCACAGTCTCCAGTGTGAGATTATTAAATAGACTGAGACTGGATCTAATTTACACTATTACTAGGTCTAGGCTAAACATAATAATATAAGCCTATGATCTCTACAGCGTTTTTGCTGCAAAATATAAATATTTAATGGTTTCAGGATTTTGTCCACGATTGCATCAGTAATAGTGTTGAGTAGTGTGAACTCTTTTTTTTTTTTTCTTTTTTTTTTTTTTTCTCGCCCTCTCTGTGTCCTTCCCCTAGCTGCTTTCTTGGCTCAGTCAGTTTGCCTGGACGACACCACGGTCAAGTTTGAGATTTGGGACACAGCCGGACAGGAACGCTACCACAGCCTGGCCCCCATGTACTACCGTGGAGCCCAAGCAGCCATTGTCGTGTTTGATATCACAAAACCAGTGAGTAGCAAAGCTACATCTGCATCTTCTCCTTACAATTTATTTGCTCCTCAACTGATTCTATATTACACCGCATCCTGTTTTTATTTTATTTTTTCGTCTCTACAGGAGACATTCGAGCGAGCAAAGGCCTGGGTGAAGGAACTCCAGAGGCAGGCGAGTCCCAACATCGTCATCGCGCTGGCAGGAAATAAATCCGACCTTGCTGATAAGAGACTGGTGGAGTATGAGGTGCTGTTCCACAACAATGTGCTCACACGGCTTTGGTCAGCAAGCCACATCGGAAAGGTCGAACTGTTTATTTGCTACTAAAAACTGATAAGGCTGTTGGTTTATTAGACCAGGAGGCCATAGGTTCAGAGGAGAATTACGGGAATCCAAAGGTTGTGGTGGCTTGTGTGACTTTCCAGAAAAATATTTATATGCAGTAAGTGGATTAAAGGTGTACGTGGCATGACAGAATCCTCAAAAAATCATGAGAAATTTTACAGGTAATAAAACTGTAAAGTCTGTACATTGAAGGTATTTGTGGAAAAAATATTTTGGGGGGACGTAATGATGAGTAATAGAACACATCAAGACGGTTTTTGGAAGTGGTGCAGCTTTATCTCGTTCTATCATCAGGAGATCGCGAGTTCGATTCCCAGGTGATGCTGTAACCTCTCGCAGCCGGAGGTCTAGAGAGAGCTGATTTGCCGAGCTCTCTCAGAGGGGAGGGATGAGAGGTACTTAGTGCTCCCACATTAATTACGGCTCTACAGCCAATCAGGGGCGTCTGTGAGCTCACGCAAGCGGAAGGAGCAGATAGCGCTGTCCTCCTAGTGTGTTACGACGCCCCCAACGGTGCGTGAACGAGCAGTTCGAAAAGATGCGGTCGGCTGGCGTCACGTGGTTCGGGGGAAACACGTGATAGTCTTCGGCCCTCCCGGCTGAGTGGTAGCAGTAGCCTTAATGTGGGAGCGCCCCCTAGTGACGGGGAGGAATTGGACACGACTAAAGTAGGGAGAAAATCTGGAAATATCTGTCTGTCTGTTTGTGCACACATCATGTCAAAACTACTGAACTAATTTTAATGGAGTTTTCACAGGTGTATTTAGTCGAGCTTGAGGTAACATATAGGCTTTGTTTCTTCGCCATCAGCTCACGGATAGAGAAGATATGCTACTTTGAAATTTTAATGGAAAACGCCTTTATATTATAAAAAATCTACCTGGGAAAAATCATTATTTCGTCTCAAAATTCAACAGATGAGACGCTGTACATTTTGTAATTTTTTAATACGCGCTTATGAGTGTGCAATTGAAATCTACTTTAGTGCGTCATTCTGCTCACTTCACAGTAACAAATTTTTAGTTCATTATGAAATTCAACAGATTCCACGTGAATTAAGTTGCGGGCACATCTAGTATAAACTAAAACTAATTTAGCTTTTTTCTGGTACTCATTTCAGCCAAGTAAGGATCATGCGGCTGATTACATCATTCCAGCTTTTTACAAATGAGATTAGATTAGACTAGACCTTGTTTTCTTTCTTTCTTTTTTTATTTATTATTTTTTTTTTTTATAGAGTTTAACAAAAATGACCATTTTGTTACATGTAAAAATAATCTCATACAAGATAAGTGGCATATTGTGTCATTAGGTTTTATATATATATATAAACACCACTACTCTGTACTATTTTTAACCCGATTGATCAGCCGTGACTTTGGGAGGCCATCTTACACACACAGACATCGTGTAACTCCTGGTGTGTTCAGGTGTATATTTGGAGATTTCAGTATATGACTGTATGTTACTTAAACTTCACGTTCCTGTTACAGGAGGCTCATACGTACGCTGAAGACACAGGCTTGTTGTTCATGGAGACCTCGGCCAAGACCGCTATGAACGTGAACGAGTTGTTCCTGGCCATTGGTGAGCCTTTACATTCCTTCTTGAATGAGGTTTTTCTGTGTAGTGCAAAGCAAAAAATGTTATAAAACAAAAACGACACGACAAATGAAGTCATAAAGCAATTATTAGCAATATATCTCATTAGTATGTTGTATCTCATTAGTACGTTGGTTGGTTTATAAAAAGAAAAGTCTGTTTTTGCTCTTAGGCTTCGTTCACACTGCCGGCCAAAGTGGCCCAAATTATTATTATTTTTTGCTCATACAGTACTAAACTGGTTCTTAATTAGATCTAATTAGTTTTTTATTTGTATGAGTCTGAACAGTCAAATCAGAATTCATGTGAATCTTGCGTCAATCCAACACGACACTCATCACAATGTAGAAATAAGATATAGTGAGGTAATGGTGTAATGCTGCCGAGTGCACACCTGAACGAAAACGAAAGGGGCCTGCGAACCCTATAGTGCTTGGGGCCCTAAAAACAATATCCCCGATTAAACGTTAAGACTTTAAGTCACGTTTATTGACGTGCAAGAATACAGTCTACCTTAAAAGTTGCTGCGTTGGAAGCTAATGTTAACTAACGAAAAAAAGAGGCAACAAGACTTCAATCGGTTGTGCACATGCCATATTGGGATCCAGTGCGTAAACAAATAACATTACACTTCACAAACATTTGGAATAAAGTTGCTGTAGAATAAAATCAGAAGCACAATTAATCACAAGGCACATGTTGCAGCTGCTTCCTGTTTGAAAAAAAAAAAAGTCAGAATGCGGCCACTGCAGCGGTAGAGGAAAGCTAAACGTTTAAAACAGTGTTGCCATTTATATATTTATTTTTTATTTGAAGCTAAGTAAATCCTGCTGGAAAAGAGGCCAGATGTCGTTAAATGACATCACGCATTAGTTTGCATATCAATTGCATCATCGCGCAGTATTTGCATAGCAACGAAAACCAGACAGGGAAGGTGGAGTGTGCACACAGCGACTGCGATCAGGTCATTTCTGCCTGTGTATATGGGGCTGAGGCCAGGGGGCGGGGCCTGGCTCCCTTTTTATAATTCAGTTGAAGAAATAAGCGTTCAATCCAGCAGCAATGTTGTCTTGAACCTCTCGTAAAATAAAATACAGTTCTACAAACACCTTTTTTTTTTTTTCCCCTATACGATTACGATTTGTACGATTGTTGTTACAAGCCCATAACCTTCGACTGTGGGAACCAACTAACCGCGACTGGCAGAGCTGCCGACTGACAGTTAGCATCCAACACTTAAAATTTTTATTTTTTACCAAAAGATACGAAGAATAAAACAACTTACAACTTCCTGGTTCTGGGGTCGAATCCCAAATGGCATTAAATGGAAAGCTAGCGCACTCTGTAGGCTATAAAATCACTTATTCCAACAAGAAGTGCCCTTGATCTGGGGTTAGAGAGGAATGTGGAATCCGGCCTTGTTTTAAAAACCCTAAGGCATCGATAAAAACACAAATGGTTCAGAGACTATTCAGAAGAGATAAAGTTGTTGTTTACAATGACACCGTTATCAGATGTGTGAAAGTGCTTATGTGACTGGTTTTGAATGTGGCTTTCGGCAGGAAGCTGCTCTCTCCTCAGTACTGCGGACCGTTCAGACCCACTCTCGCCACACCACGCTGCGACCGACCGTTCAATCGTTAGAACGCCTGGGACGCAGAGTGATGCACGTACAGTAGTTAAACATCCCAGTGCTGTTACAGTCCATTATCACCGCTCGTGGAATGCCTCTCATCCAATCTCATTGCTCAGTCGAACATAACTGTTTTATAATAATTGATATAACACATGAATAATTAATTATAACATCGTAAATGTATATATTATATTATATGCGGAAGGTCCGGGTTCGAGTCCCAAACCCCAGCCCCTGTCCCAAGCCTAGATAAAATGTGAGGGTTGTATCAGGAAGGGCATCCGGTGTAAAAACCCGTACCAAGTTGTGTGCAGATCGGATGGTTCTCTGTGGCGACCCTGTAGCCGAAAGACTAACAGAAACACATGGTATTAACTTATGTTTAATTCACTTAAAGAAATTAAATAGTTAAGAAGAAGTTAACAAAGAAGAAGCTCCCTAATCAAACAGGGGTTTGTGATTGCTCATGTTGAGGTCTGACGTGCACTTGTGTAGCTCATTCATGTGTCTGACACACGCTGTTTCTGTCTCTCTCTCGCTAAACGGAGAAGAAGCCGAGATGGTCGTTCTTACGTCGTGCGAATAGGACTGTTCTCACCCGCACTCATGACGAAAGTAGCTAACCCCCTTGTAGAAAGTCCCTAGGTTTGTCGCTAGTCGTGTTTTTGCATAAAAGCCCCTAATGGGGAATCAAAAGTCGTTACAAACTGGCAACACTGGTTTAAAAGCAAAACCGAAAGAAACTAAAGATATGAACTGAAGAAGTAGTGAGATTTAGACTTTTTTTACGTCATGTCCGAACATCTTGCGTCATCCCACAGGTCAGGTTAGAATGATCCGTCAGATACAGGTCACGTAGGCAACGTGATACAGACAGTCTAAAAACAACACATTTGTTTAGTAAATCAGACTCTTTTTGCATGTGAATGTAGCCTTAAGATTTTGCTTTTTTTTTTTTCCCCCGGTTCTTTGACACATTGTGGAAATGAAACGAAATGATTTGCAGCGAAGAAGATGCCGAAAACAGACACCCAGAACCCGACGCACGCCGCCCGACACAGGGGAGTCAACCTGCAGGACCAAGACGCCCAGTCCAGCCGGAGCTGCTGTGGGAACTAAACATCTCTCTCTCCGTCCACCATCTACATCACCTCGGGAGACCTGGAACACCCTTTTCCCCACCTCGTTCCCCACCCTCCACCCTTTCACCTCCAAGACTGACACGGAGAGAGAGAGAGAGAGAAATAGAGTGAGTCTCTGAGTGAGCGAGAGAAAGAGAATGATGGAAAAGATGAAACAGGGGATAAAAAAAAAAAAAAGGACGAGAAGTGTGGATCCCTGACTGTTCCTGGAAAGCGATTTCTAAACAGAGGTGTGGTGTGAAGTGCAGGATTGGTGAGAACACTCGTACTGTAGACTACATGACTTGATTTATGGCACTTAATAGTGGATGTCTGTTCTGTTCCTGTTTGTTTTGCCAGCGCTTTTTTCTTCTTTTTTGTTTTTTGCCTACACAAGCAATTTGCAACGGCAGAGCTTCGAGGAGGAGAAGAAGAAAAGGGATTGGAACGATCCTCTAATGGCTTCTCAGCACTAAGAAGAAACACAGCACCTTAATCCTCCCTCGTCCTGCATAACACAGCAAAGCAACCAAATTAAGTTAGATGGAAATCGGTCATCAGACATCAGCAGCCCTGCATGTATGTAAACGTCCCCTTCTTCTACGGCTGTAAAAATAGCGGACATCTCCTACTACGTGCTCTCCGCTCATCTGCTCATATCCGCTTCGCCATTCCCTCCATAGCTCGAACTACTACTATCGATTCAATCGTCTGTAACGTACTAGTGTTAGTAACATAAATATGATCGGTAGCAATCCTACGCGGAAAAAAACCCCCGAGCTCTGTGAAGGCAGAGCTCATACTGAACACATCATCTTCTTCTTCTTCTGCTGCTGCTTTTCGTCTTATCACCTATTATCACAGACAACAAAACTAAATCTGATGTTGCACAGAAGAAAATGGCGGTTGAGTTGGGGGGAAAAAAAACAACACGAAAAAAAAAACAAAAAAACTAAAGTGCCTCCTCTCCGTGTTCTTTGTTTCGGGCCTGCTCGGGATGCTTGGAGTTTGGCAGATGTACGGCAGAACCTTGTCCTTGAGGGTTTCGAGCCAAGTCTCCGTTACTGTTCGAGCTCTTAACCTAGCCTGAAGCAGTTAACACAGTGTTCTGTACAGCGTGATTCATTCTTCTGACTGCGTTTAGAGCTTGAACAGAGCGAGAAATAAATAAATAAAAAAAAGACCGGATGGAGACCCTCTGGCCTGAAGCCCATCAATAACCTGCAACACATTACTGTGTGTTCAAAAGAGTTATTTTTATTGTCTTGTTTTATGGATGCTGTTTGTTGTTCGTTTTTTTTTTTTTTTTTTTTTGTGAACAAGAAAAAAAAAAGTAATTCTATTGAGTTTATTTAAAATTAGTTTTAGTCTGTAATTTTATGGATTGCCAATCCAGTTTTATTGTCATTTAAGGAATGATGAATGAAGCATCTACATGGATTGAAGTCATTTGTCATGTCTCTTAAGAGCCGGTTTTGTTTGTGTGCGTGTGTGTGTGTGTGTGTGCGCGTGATGGATTTGATCTCCTGTTAACACTTGTGTGAACTGGAAAGTCAAATAAAGTTGTGCTTTCTGCGATGAGAGTGTCTTTTCTTGGTCTGATTAGAGCCGAGTGGATCGAGTGAAAGTGGCGATGATTAACAATAACAAGATCATTTGACACGAGTCTGATACTTGTGTTAGTTTTTTATAACTGCGTTTAAAAATAATTATAATAAAAAGTCACATCTAGCCCTCAGTAGCATTCAGTGATTTATCTCTTAAAGCAGCGTTTACCAAAATGTGGGCTGTGGCCATCTAGTGGGCCGTAAAAGTACTGCAGGTGAAGCCTGGGAGATGCCATTCACAACAAATATACTCGGCAAAAAAAGAAACGTCCTCTGACTATCAACTGTTTTTACTTTCAGTAAACTTATGGTGTTGACTCTTTTAGTGTTCATACAAATATTTACACATTAAGACATAAACTAAAAATGTTTCACAATGTGTCCCTGAATGAAGGGAGGCTCAAAATCAAAAGTACCAGTCAGTAT
>JAQQZT010000036.1:8136000-8146804 GCA_030068275.1 Clarias platycephalus | reverse complement strand
GCATTTATGTGATTTAAATTAAAAGTTATTATATGGATATGGAGCTTTACTCACTTTTTTCAACACACTGCTATTATCTTGAACACCACTGTAGGCGTCAGGCTCACTGGAGTGAAGTGAGAAATGGCACGATGACAAACACCTTCACAAATAAAATTCCTTGAAGTGTGGAAACTCGAGCAAAACAACCGCTAATATCAGAGGGACTTTGTGCTGAGCTGACCACGCCCCTTCACCACAGACTTAATCTCAATTTTCTTAGCATTTCAACCTAACTCCCATATTTACCATCTTCCTTCTATGTTAATTAAGTCTTCCTTCTTTAAGCTCAAATTTTTTTTATCGGGAAAGTTCATTAAAATACCTTATCTTTACTAATTTGATTAGTTACCGCATGCGCAAAACAACCTCGAGCTCAATTCAAAAGCTGATAGCTAAATAAACGCTATTGAGTAATTGTTCATTCATTCATCTTCTACACCACTTTCACGGGGGTCCTGAAGCCTTACCCAAGAAACTTTGGGTATGAGACGGGTACACCCTAGATGGGGGGGGGCAATCCATCACAGGGCACACACACACGAGCAATTTGGGAACGCCAGTTGACCTAATCTCCATGTCTAATCTGCTTGGAGAACATGCAAACTCCCTGCACTCAGACCGGAGGCAGGGATCGAAACCTCGACCCTGGAAGTGCTAACCACAATGCTAACCACTGACACCATATTCTGATTAATTTTTTAATCTGATTAATTTAATGATTTGATGATCTAAATACAATGGTGGCCAAAAAGCTTTGAGAATGACAAATTTATTTTAAAAATTTTTTATGCTGCTTCAGTGTTTTTAGATCTTTTCATCAGATGTTACTACGGTATACTAAAGTATAATTACAAGCATTTTATTACACCATTGTCACAGGCTTTTATTGATGATTACATTAATTTTATGCAGAGCGTCAATATTTGCAGTGTTAAACCCTTCTTTTCCTCTACAATTCATCTGGGCATGCTGTCAGTCAACTTCTGGCCCACATCCTGACTATTCTTGCATAATCAATGCAATAATTTGTGGTTTTGTTTGTCCACCAGTCTCTTGATTGACAACAAGTCTTCAATAGGATTAAAATTTCTATATTTTGAGTCACTTATGGCAAAGTGCCCCAATATGCTGAAAAAAAGCATTGTTCGTCACCCAACTGTTCTTGGATGGTTGGTGGAAGATGCTCTCGATGGATGTTTTTGTGCCATTCTTTTTTCATGGCTGTGTTCTTAGGCAAAAGTGGCTGAGAAGCGACGGCACACATGAATGCTTTACTGTTGTCTCATGTCTGAATGTCTCAGAATGCTTTACTGTTGGCATGACTGATGATAGGGATCGCTACCTGCCAACAGTAAAGCATCCTGAATTATTCATGTGTGGAGTTACTTCTTCTTATAGAATCTTATAATACAACCTTGATATGATGTCCGGAAGACTGTCTAAAAACTAAAGATTCACATGTGACTGATAAAGGACACAAATTAGTCATGAAAAAATGTTTATCATGAACACATCATGGTGACACTGAGAATATCATCATACAAGTGTATGACAATGAGAGCGTAGAAACAAAAACAACAAAAAAAATCCCATAATTATGGTAGCTTGGTTTTCTATAACCCAATATCATCATAGTCCATAATTCATGTTTAAAGAAACTTGTTAAAAAACACACTAAAAAGCTCTTAGGTAAACGGAAAAAAAAAAACACTTTCTGCACCAGTCTGTACATTTTCCCTCCTCTTTTCTCTAACTCTTCCCCTCCTCCTCGTCGTCTGCTGCTGCTGCGTAGATGGTCTGGTTTCGGCGTTTGATCCTGGGCGTGCTGCCTGTGGGGTTGAACAAGCCCTTGGTTTCTCCACTCATGCGCTTGGGCACTCTGGCCGGTGGTGTGACCCCCTCTTCCTCCGAACTCGTCTGCGAGCAACAGCCTGAGAACGCTGTTGAAGGTGGAGGACGTCTAGGAGGCGAATCCGAGGACTCGTCAATCTCTGATGCTGTGCGAGGAGGCGGTAAGACGAGCCTGCCTGCGGCCTCTCGCTGTGGACTGCTGTCCCGATCGCTGTCCTGTGCTCCTGCTGGAGCTTCGGGAACCACTGCGTCTGTCCCGGGCTTCTTTACCTCTCCTCCATTCTTCTCTTCCCCCTCCTCCTCCTCCCACTCATCCTCGATGGTGATCTCGTCAGGATTGTAGGAGTTGCTGAGCATAGAGGTGTCGGTATGGTACTCGCTGGGTTCGTCCACGCTACCCGAGCTCCGGTTGTCCTCGTCCTCCTCTTCGTCGTTTGCTCCTTCGTCTCTCCAGGACGTAGGGTTCTGTGCGCCCTGGCCTGCCAGAGCGTAGATGTCGACGAGGCCGAGGGTGGCGCACAACTCTGTGGTCTGAGGGTTGGTGCAGTAGGCCGGCGGGGCGTGGGGCTGAGGGCGAGAGGGGTCATACGCGGGCACCGTTGGACTGAAGTTCTCAGGGATGCTCAGCTCACCATTTAAAGCACTCACGATGTCCATCATGGCCTCCTCTGATGCACTGTAGTCCCAACTAAAGGAAAAGCACAAGGAGGACAACTGAGGACGGGCTTTGACCTATAGCGAGACTAGAATCAGAACAGGATTTGTTTTGGTCTAGGGATCTGCTTTATGTCAGATATTTGGTAGTCTCACTTGCTATACAAAAGATTGTGTTCATGGTGGCTCTTGTTTTATTTATTGTGATTTCACTATGTAGTGGAACCTTGGATTACGATCATAATTCGTATTCCAAAACACTCGTAAATCAAAGCATGTGTTCCCATAAGAAATAATGGAAACTCAAATTATTCGTTCCACAGCAACCAAAAAATAAATACATAAAAATAATTAATACAAAATATAAAGTTAAAATAAAACAAATTAACCTGCACTTTAGCTTTAAAAAAAGTAAAAATAAATCCCGACAGATAGTGATCTTTAGCTCTTAAGAAGGGCTAGGTCAGGCGTTAGCAATTAAACCTTAACCTTATTCAACTCTTAGTTGTGTTTAAACTTTGATAAATCGCTAAATATATGGGATGTCAAGGAAAACTGCTCTGAAAACTGGTGGGGAATGCTTGATAAAGTCCTGAACATGCACGTTTCTGGTCCCTGCATTCTGATTGACTAGAAGAATGCACTTCCTCAAAGGGGTGGGCGGGAGGGGCAGCTTATTTAAAGCTACAGTCTCTGTCCCACCTCTCGGTCACCCCTTTGACGAAGCATTGAGTGACCCAGTAAGAAACTTTTGGAGAAATGCAGACTTGTTTAAAATGTGTACATGTGACATTTAATTTATTATGAGCTCTCAAAGTCCCACCCCCCCCCCCAATCAACAAACCTAGAAAGAAACATTTCAGTTAAATGAACAATATTCATGAGATTCATCATCAGCAAAGCATATCACGGTCACTCTGTGGAGCAAACCTTGCTTGTATAATAATTTACCGGGTGTGAAGGCCGTTATTCTCAGGTGGGTGCCAGATGTTTGGAGAGGGTTTCTGAAGCCGGCTGGTGGCCTTTAAGATGGCTAACCACTCTGGATCGTACTCCAACTGTTCAGAGGAGCCAGGTCTGTCCGGTATCTCCACTACCTATAATGTTAAGACATTTGGAATACATTTATTATGCATTATTATAAATCACCATTTTAGAAGGGCCAAATTGTTGTGGTGCATCAAGCAAAGAAAACAACTAAAGAGATTTGAAATGATTAGAGCTAAGTTAAGAACCCCTGAACACATTGTTAAAACCTGGAAGGATGGTACTGAACTGGAATCTTAGTGGATGAAATGTGGTCGAAAAACATACAAAAAAAATAAATAAATCATGAATGGAGAACACTTAAAAGTTTGAAACTATAGTTTTTAATGATGATTTATGTTTAATAATAAAAGCATTTTCATTTCCATATACATACTTTTTAGTGAGAATGATCAGGGAAAAAAAAAAAAAACTAATTACGACGGGGCATAAAGATTTTACTTTGAAGCAATGAAAAGTTTCATGTGGTCTGATGTGTGCAGAACAATGGGCGTGTCAGGGTAAGAACGGAAGCACATGAAGCGATGCACGCATCATGTCTAGTGCCCACTGTACAAGCCTCTGGAGGCAGTGTTATGATCTGGGATTACTTCAGTTGGTCAGGTCTAGATTTAGCAACATTAAGTGGCAAAAATAAGTCAGTTGAAGCCCTGAATGTACTGGATACTGAAACACCATTTCTTATTTGCACATAATTTACTCCAACCTGACACTGAATACCAAACTTAAGTGTTAGCATGTTACACCTTCTAGATGTTACCTGAAGGAAGTCTCTGTAAGGAAGACATTTGTCCAGAGAGAGGAACTTTGTGGTCTTAGGAGCAGCATTACTCTTGGCCTATGAACACAGTCATAGAAGAAAGAAAGAATTGTCGGTTTGTCACATATACATAAAATTATACTGGTAGTGCCCGACTTACAAACGAGTTCCATTCCGGGAGCAGGTTTGTAAGTCAGATTTGTTCTTAAGTCTGATAAAGTGAGTCTTGTACGCCTGACACGAATATACAAATGTAAAGCATAACAATCCACTTGACTAAATCCCTGTCCCTTTTCCCCACACTGCCATCATGTAGCCAAAAACTGTAATGTAATCACCCCTAATCTGTGAAATGTTGTCCCTGCACCTTTAAATCGTAAGGGGAATCAATACCAGACGTCATTTTGACCTAGAGCTGTTTTCCACTTTATTAGACTGTGAACTCAGTTTTATTGAGGATGTTCCAAAATAAGGATTATTCACCATTAGGACAGGCTTACAGGACAGACATTTTTCTATTATCAAGCTCCCGGACTGATTCATTAAAACCGTTGAGGCCGACGTATGTCTCCCACACCCCTCCCACACATACAATACACTGGAATTTAGATATTGTATACATTCACTTACACACTGAAAAAAATATTCTATATAAATATAAATTTTGGTATCTGGTGTACTGGAATGTCTATTTTTGAATGATACACGTGAGCTACTTCCATAATTGACCCGGAAGTAGATCCGCGGTCTGTTTGTATCTGCAGAAATTCGTAACTCGAATGTTCGTAAGACGGGGATTACCTGTACAGTGAAATGTTCAGAAGAGTGCAAAGTCTTGCTCAACGGCGTATTTGATATTGTGATCAATAACCCAAAGCCTCACAACTTCTGCTTATAATAATGAATCCGTACCTCGTGCTGCATCATGGCAGCAAATTTGACATGCAGATGTGCTGAGAACCAGAAGCTGGGCTGCAGGTGATTGAGGAGCTCGGCGGCAGCCGGACTACCCAGCGTCCCTGACTCCACCTCATCGCGTAGGAACTTCTTCTTCCTCAGCAGCTGCTCCGTGCTCCCGTAGTGGTAGATGCCACGCGGCCAGTCGTGCGTCAGGAACACATCGATGGGCATACGGATCTGTCATGGCAACGAGAGAGGGGAGGGGGAAAAAAGAAAAAAGCTTCAGATTTAGCTTCAGTTTGTGTTTTTTTGAATGTTAACATGTTTTGATCTCTCCTCCAGGATGTCTCTTGTGAACTGCCAAGACCTAGTTTGTGTCTGTAGTATCTACTTGTATAAAATTCCCCTTGCTACTCTCTATTGCATGTGCTTAGAATATTTGTTGGCACTGGTGCAAGTTCTGTGGTTTTATTAATAGACTTTTTTTTTTTTTTTTTTAGAGGCTACGTCAGTGTTATGTCACAGTGTTCTCTGGAGGCGTAACAACAGGAACTTAAAGCAGTCGGCTAAAGAAAACCTCATCATATTGTGCGCAATAATCGAATGAGTAATAGCTCCAAGTTTAGGTTCTAACGCATAGCAGCTTTTACTGAATGTGAAAAAAAAGAAAGAAGACCTAAACATGTTGTTCTGTGCAGGTAGTCAGGCAGATACAGGAGCAGAGAGAGCCTGTCAAACAATTATTTAAAACTTAAAACGAATGTTTGCCTTTTATTCACTGATTTTTATGAATTAATTTTTGGGCACAACTGTCTGGGGAAAAGAAAAAAAAAAAACTAGTTACACTACTGCATATGTTCTGGACATTTGGAGTTTTATTTTTGATACTTCGTCAAAAATATGCCCAACACCATTAGACCAATCCCCATACATTGCACTTTTTGGTGTTGACTCAAGTTGGTGCTCGCCTGAATGACACCCAGACCAGTATAACAGATAGCCTTTAGCTCCCTTCTTGCTAGAAGAATGATCCTGTTTAAGTGGAAGGAGCCGTTGCCACCAGCGGGCGCTCAATGGATTAAAGAGGTCCTGTATTTTATTTATCTAGAAAAGATTTGCTATTCCATAAAGGGATCCTCTCAGGAATTTTATTATGTCTGGCAACCATTTATGAGCCACTTTGAAAATATAGATGAAAATAAATTGGATCTGTCATAAAAGATTTTTTTTTTGTTTATTTTTCTAATACTTCCTTTTTTTCCTCTACTATTCGTTTGTTTAATGTGTAATTTATTAATTTTTCTCTTTTTCTGCTGACTGGCTGTTTTTTTGTTTGTGGGTTGGGGGGGATGGGTAGAAAAGAACAAAAAATAGTGTACCATGTATGTATATGTAACTTGTTTATATTTCCAATAAAAAGACTTTGATAAAAATAAACAAAAATAAATAAACAGGAACATTAGGCTCATTTGTGAGTCTTTCATTCGCCATATGGAGCCGTGCTTGGAACCAGGCCCTCGTACTAGGGAACCAAACCCAACATGCTATTTTATGCTTCGGTTCGAAGTGCAAACACACCCTATTTCATATCTGTAAACCACTCGGAATAAGACTGTCTGTAATTATAAATGTGTTTTCTATCATCATATGTTTGTGTCACATAGACTGAAGTGTGTGTGTGTGTGTGTGTGTGTGTGTGTGTGTGTGTGTGTGTGTGTGTATATATATAGGATTTGTTGGCAGTTAGTCAGGTGTGTGTTACCTGTTTCAGCTTAAAGACCTCGCTGTTCCTGATGTGGTAGACGCTGCGCAGGGTTTCCTGGTCGTACGGAGGAAACTCGTAGTGCCCTGGAAACAGAGAAAGATTTAAGAGTTAACGCCTTGGTCAGGAGTTTGTGAAGTCTGGATCGCCGGAATATTTGCTTTTACCTTTTCTGTAATCGTGCGTTTTGAAAATTCCAGAAAGTCCACCGATACGGATACCTCTGTAGCGAACGACGCCAGCATATCCTGCCGTGACAAACAAGCAAAAGTGTGTAGCTTCAAATGTGTGTCATGCTCATGCCCGACATATTTTCGATACACTTAAACCTTTGCATGTGGAATGCTGTATTTCACCTACTGCATTAAAAAAAAATTATTAAAGACAAAGAGCTGAGTATAAGTGACTCAGCAATCCTGAAAGAGCAGAACAGTGTTAAAGAGTGGAGGTCTAGTTATATCATATGGTCTAATATCACACTGAAACATCATCCTCTCAAGAGTTTTCTTGTCCTTGCCTTGGCCCCCTCTGACATGCTCACCGGTGATCTAAATCTGCTGGACGTCTGCGAGATCGCCTTGATGATGGGTTGTTGTTAAAAGCCCCACACACATACAGCACTGAAATGAAATACTCAATACATAAGCAGTGGGTTTCCCAAAGTGCGGTGGCACATGAGCTGCCTCTAGGGTGCGCTGTCTTCACATTAACGTGGCTGCATTTAGGCTGTTCATTAAGATCATTGCGGCTACTGGCTAGTTTATTTATTTAATTTTTACTGGTACCTTGCAAAGTAATGATGTGCTCACTGCACTTACCTCACTGACGTGAGAACCATTTTATGGTGTTGCTGGTTATCCTTTTTAATTTTCATTGAGGTGCACGACAGGGTGAAGTCAAATAAATTTGGCCATCAGCAAAAATGGGCCAGATAACCGTTGCCACAATAGCACATGGTGTGTTCCACCCGATATAACTGGCTTGAGGTTTTATTCTATGTGCTTTGGCATTTTATGGTTCTGGGAATTTGCTCTCTATGTATTGATATTATTACATCTATTTTACTTAGTAACAAATACAATTTGTAATTTCTATTTTATGAGTTTAACCTGAACATTCCTATCCTATTTTCACCAATATTAATTTCTGTTCAGTTTGTGTTTTACACTAGTGTAAATTCTGCCCTTAATTTAAATATGTTCTTGCATAAATGTATTTTTTTCCAAATATTTTTATGTTACTGTTCCACATATCTCTCTCAGTACTGATAAAACATCACAGAACCTGTGCAGAGTTTGACTGTTTTGCTATAACTGGAGACTTTAACATTCATATTGATAAAGCAGAAATCAATACTACAAAAGAAATGATGAGTGTCTTAAACACTTTTGACCTGATTCAGCATGTGCACGAACCCACACATAATCGTGGACACACTTTAGATTTACTCATCAGTAAGAGTCTAAACATCTCATCCATTCTTATTAAGGAAGTAGCAGTATCTAATCACTTCTGTATTTTCTTTGATATATTGATCTCTGTTACCATTGAATCTAGATCTGTCTCTGTCAGAAAGAGATGCATTAATGAGAACACAAGTGCACTATTTATGAAGGCTATATCTTTAACACCAAGCATTTCTGCAGACTCTGTTGGTCTTCTCCTTGATTCCTTTAACTTAAACGTTAAGAATGTTATTGATGATGTTGCTTCGGAAAACGTCCGAAAGATGGTCACACAGAAATCACCATGGAGAAAATCACCAGTAGTTCAGAGTATGAAAAGACAATGCCGAAAAGCGAAAATTATTTTTATGATTATTTTCTTTTCTTTTATGTAAAGCACTCTGAATTAACATTGTGTATGAAATGTGCTATACAAATAAACTTGCCTTGCCTCAAAATTCAGTGCCTTGACTTATCTGAGGGCACAAACAACAAGCAACAGCAGCAAAGACACACACACACTATACCCAACATGTTTCTTACCCATGTAGTATATATTCGGGGCCACCCAGCCTCCATACGGCAGCTCCTGCAGATGGTTAGAAGCCTCATGATTGCCGCCGATGAAGATGGTCAGGACCGGCGCTTTCTTCTCCCCTGAGTAGTACCTTCCCCAAGAGAATTCACGAGGCGTCAGAAACGAATTGAGACAGGAAAGAAAGAGTGGAAGGTTTCTGTAAGGCTGCTTACTTGTAAAAGGTTTGCATGTGCCTGTACTTGGGTGGCACTGCCATGCACTTCAGGTCTCCTTCATTCCTCACAGCCTGGAAATCCCCACAGCACAGCAGCACGTCCACCTTAACGCCTTCCTTACGCTCCAGGTAGCCAATGGTCTCGTAGATCTTATCCAGCTCACCATGGCAACAGCCTTCCACTGCTATTCTCATCTCTGCCTCGGTTTGTTTGCTTGCTTGCTTGTTTGTTTGTTTGTCAACAGATTCTTTTAAATCTGTGGTGTAGGTGCAATTAGCATCCCATCTCTACACCTTTACACCCTGTGGAATAGATCAACACTACATTGATTTACTCTACTTATTAGACACAGCTGGACTGCGGCTAACAACACACCGCCACAGCATGCATGCTAGCTAGCTAGCTCACTCACTCACTCACTCACTCACTACACGTTTACCCTCTTTACAGCCAACACAACTGTGCAACCTGTGTACTATTAAACATCACAACACCCCGACCAACACTGCACTTTAAAATAAACGACTGTATTTAACTAAAAACATACCTGTGTGTGTAACACGCGACGTCAGAGCAATTTTGTCATAGCAGCCGCTAGCGCAGAACTGTGCCCTCTCTCTCCGTGCACAGTGCGCATGCGCAACCGATTCGCTCGCTTCCTTCCTTGAGTATATGCATTTTTTGTAAACGAATCCGCACTTTCCTTCATGCACGTCACGGGAATTTTTCATAAACTAGTAAACTTACTACGAGTTCTGGGGGAAATTTTTTTCATAGAGTGTCACCTTTTAAAAAGTTTAAAGAAGACAATTTTATTCATATACCAACATAAATAACAATTACTGCTACTAATACAATTACTGTTACTAGTTAACCATGTTAACTATCCCATAGTCAACTAGTTAATGAATAAGTGCTTGATATCTGCGATATAAAAATACAGTAAATGCTAAAAGGGCTTGCCATAACTACGATTTCAACAGCAACAACAACTACTACTATTACTAAAACGACTAACACGTAACTATTACTAATATTACTGCTACTTCAACTATTAGTATTACCACTACCACTACTACACTACTTCAACTATTAATAATACTTTTATTAACAACTTCTACTGCTACTACAACTACCACCACTATTACACTACTACTTGTACTGCTGATATCACTTCAACTATTACTACTACTACAACTCCTAACAACAACAACAATAATAATAATAGTAGTATAGAGTCTAGTCTGTGGTGGCAGGTGCAGCTGACATTTGGGGGCGGACCGTGTGGAAAGTGCAAGTGTGAATCGTGTGCGTGGCTCAGGGGGAGAGAGATGGCGTGCTTGCTGGAGGCCCCTCTGCGCATCAGCGTGTTATCGGTGAGTCTCCGCCGCTCCGGCACTGACTAACCCGGGCTTTAAAGCGTGCATGGAGGTCCGACACGTCAGACCCGAGCCTGTTTAACATGACGCGGTTATCAGGAGAGAGTTAGACCGCTTATCGAAGCTGTGTGTGTGTATGTGTGTGGGGGGGGGGGGGAGGCGAGAGGTAGGCTGAAGGTCACCCGGAATTAGTTCCTGCACCGGCTCGGCT
>JAQQZT010000036.1:8119281-8135990 GCA_030068275.1 Clarias platycephalus | reverse complement strand
CTTGCTTGAGGCCCCTCTACGCATCAGCGTGTTATCTGTGAGTCTCTGTCGCTTTGTCATTAATAAACTCAGTCTTTTATGCGTGCATGTTGTCCGACATGACAGACCCGAGCGTGTTTGATAGGACATGATTGTCCTGGTCGCGCTAGGCGGCTTAAGCTGCGTGTGTTTGTGTGGAGGCGAGAGGTTGGCTGACGGTCACCCGGAATGAGTTCCTGCACCGGCTCGGCTCGGGGCGGAGAGGATACCGTGTGACTCACCTTCCACACGGTCACTTCAGAAAACTCACACACCGGTGGGGTAGTACATGAATAACAGTTAGTGAGTTGGCTTCTGAGTTAGCTAGTCGTGCTAGTTGTGTGACTTTACAGGTTTGTTGTTGCTAGTTAGCCGTGTAGCTGGACGGCTAGAAGGAGTTTAGCTAAGCGCACCGGGAACAACAGGAGATTTATGTGTAATTTAATTACATTTAGAGGATGTACAGGTTGCTCTGGAGAGTTTAAACACGGGAATAATGTTAAAATCTGCGGTGTTGCTGTGCGGCTAGCAGGCTAAGTGAAAGTAGCCGCTGCGGAGGAGGAAACGCCCCCTGGTCCTGTTGCTCCACTGAGCCGAAACCCCGAGACACTCACTAAACCCCTACCTAGTGCACTCACAACTGGAGGTCACTTAGGATTCAGCCTTAAGCTGGTCTTGTTTACTTATCAGGGTGAGTCAAAAATTATCCGCACTCGGGCTGTAGAATTCATCCACCCATCTTCTACCGCTTATCCAAAGTCGGGTCGGGTAGCAGAGATCCCCCAAACTTCCCTTTCCCCAGCCACCTCAGCTAACACTGACTGGGGAATCCCGAGGCGTTCCCAGGCCAGTGTGGAGATATAATCTCTCCATCTAGTCCTTGGTCTGCCCCGTGGTCTCCTTCCAGCTGGACGTGCCAAGAACTTACTAGATGCCCGAACCACCTCAACTGACTCCTTTCCACGTAAAGAAGTAGCGGCTCTACTCTGAGTTTCTCACGGATGACTGAGCTTCTCATCTTATCTCTAAGTGAAAAGCCAGCTACCCTTCTGAGTACACCCATTTCCGTCCGCTTGTATTCGCGATCTTGTTCGTTTGGTCATGACCCAACGCTCATGACCATAGGTGAGGGTTGGAACGAAGATCGACCGGTAGATTGAGAGCTTTGCCTTTTGGCTGTAGAATTCATTTTTAGAAATGTCAAAAAAAACACATCACATCATCTCCTTGCTTAATAAGACACTTTGTCCATCTGTCCACAAGCTTTCGTATTCCCATTCTTGGGGGGGGGGAGTTTTAGTTTGAGCTACGAGCCACAAATTTTCATCTTCGTCCTCATAGGGCTGCTTTCACTGGACCGAACCAGGCTTTAACACCTCAAAACGGAGTGTCGAAGATGTGTCCACAAGAGTGTGTCCACGCTTCAATAAGCATCTCATTGTAATGAGTACTGTTGATTGTTCAACCCTTGAGAATCCCAGAAAACTGTATGTGTTGATGAATTTTCCAGCTGATGGCTGACTTTTGAACTTTTTCTCGGTCAGTGATTGAGGATGTTTCCGTTCCATACTCTGCTGTTTCTCTATCTCATGTAACTTTCACCTTCCTTAGAGACTCGGTTCAAATGTTGTTTCGGCACCAGGTTCAAACCACAAAAAAAAAAAAAGAAGAAGAAACAAAACAAATCGCTGCACGCTGCTGTTCTTTGGTGCATTTGACAAGTGGGGCGTCCATTTTTGCTCGCGCTGCTGTTCCAAATGAACTGATGTAACACATTCAGACCCGCACAGCAGTGACTGGGGAGACGGTAGTCTTGAACGGAAAGCGCTGATAATACAGTGCGGCCAACAGAAGTTTTAATATAACCGGAGTGCGGATCATTTTTGACTCGCCCTCGTATGTGAGGTTGGTTTCGTTTTGGAAGAATGTTAAAATTTATGAAAATTATACCAGAATTTGGATAAATCACGTGTTTGTCAGTGTAACTCAAGTGTGCATTCAAGGGCCTTTAAGTGGCGCAGTTGTCAAGTGCTCGCCCTATCATCCGGGAATCGCTGGTTCGATCCCCTGGTGATGCTGTAACCTCTCGCAGCCGAGGGTCTAGAGAGAGCTAATTGGCCGAGCTCTCTCAGCAGGGAGGGAGGGGGAGGAACTAAGTGCTCCCGCATTAATCATGGCTCTACAGCCGATAGTCTGTGAGCTCACGCAAACGGAAGGAGCGGATAGATGCTTGAGCATGAGCGAGCAGTTTGAAAAGATGTCGGTGGTGTCTCATGGTTTGGAGGAAACACGTGATGGTCTTCGGCCCTCCCGACTGAATAGTCGTAATAGTAGTTGATGGGGGGGGAGGTTCCATCAGTACCTCCAGCCTGGGTGAGAGTGCGATTAGTGATGGATGAAAGCATGAATTTTGTTTCTAACACAAAATGAGAACATCACTGCAACAAAAGGGGAAAAAATGTAACACAGTAATCATTTAATCTTAATTTTGTTTTCAGAATTGTCGTAAGCCAAAATTATAATTGACATTCGATTCATTTAAAAGGGGCCCTAGCCACCCCTCATTTTTCTTCACTAAGTGAAATTCAATAATGTAGACTGAAGTAAATAAAAATAATTGTTTTAATGCGACAGACAAAAAACATCCTCCAGGAAGCTTGAAGAACTGTTCCTCAAGACTGCATTTTAAAATACAAGAAAGTCTGCCTCTCTTTAAGCAAAATATGAAGAACTGAGGGGTGGCTTGAAATTTTTTTTTTTCACAGAACAAAAAAAGTTGAACTTGGATGAACCAGGTAACGGAGATTGAACCGGGGACAATGCAGGGTTGCGTGATGCTATTCTGAATTTCGAGATTCAAAGAACTTTATTAATCCCAGAGAAAAATTTGACTTTCATTTGAATCGTATCTAATATATCTGGACGGTGTTTATACACATAACAAGAGAACCTTTTTTGAGTCTTCCGATGTGACCAGGATAAGGATTTAACCCACTCAGTGTTGTGACTACCACTCAGCACATTATATAATATATAATATATATAAGTGACAGCGCATGCCTCAGGATACACTCCACTAGAAGTACATTGGCACAGGGTCAGTGATTTTACCGAACGCAACATTAAAATAATGCAAAGCTTCAAGTCAGCCTTGGCTCAGTATTCGACTCAAAACTGGTCGGGCTCCATAGGCATTGTACACCGTTTTAAAACTTATTCCTTTTATATTCATGACTGAAAGCATAGAGCTGATCCTAGACACTCGTGAGCTCTGTCATTAGTAGAGAAGAGCTCTGGCGTGTTTACAGTTTCTGACAAGTGTCACATGACTCGGGAGTGTTTCAGTCATGTGACCCTCAGCAGTCCTGATTTTAATAAGGCAGTAATGCAGATCTCTCATGACCTGCATGTCGTCACTGGAACTCGGGTGAAAGTTTTTGTTTATGCTGCACAGACATCCAAGAAGTCCGTGTTTACGAAACATTCGATATGCTGTGACGTGCCAGCTTTGATACTTGAGCAATCCTGAGGTTCAGGCTGCTATGATTACGTCACACGGATTTGGAGTTGCTATGAAGAGAGCCAAGTGTGGTGCCTTTCCTTCTAGAAACTTCAGTCCCGTGATGAACGTAAACAGACAGGGTTATCAAGTGCCAGATCTTTCGTCCTGTTGCCCAAGAGAGCTGGCGATGGTTGGATTCAGGGCAGGATGGGGTTTTCCCAGCTCTCGTCCTGCTGCTCTGCTCCTCTTAGCTGTTTTGTGCTCTGTGCACTTATGAAGTTGGGTAAATGCACTTATTCGTGATGTTTTTTTTTCTTTCTCCCCTCTTCTCCTTGTCACTATGCAGGAAGTCACAGCCACCAGTCGCCATTATGTTGACCGGCTCTTCGATCCCGACCCACAAAAAGTACTTCAAGGAGTCATGTGAGTAAAGACCGACACCTCGGACCTGCCTGGTTAACGATCAGCTCATAACGGTGTCTATGTGTGGTGTGCATTATTAATGTACACTTTGTGTGTGTGTGTGTGTGTGTGTGTGTGTGTGTGTGTGTGTGTGTGTGTGAGAATGGACCTTGTATTTCTCTACATTCATGTGCATGCATGCTCCTGTGTTGTGACCGTGCACAATCTTTTCAGCTTTATTTTTAGATCGGAGCTCTAGTTACGGCTAGCCGTCTGCTAACGAGCTGCTTCATCAGTACTTTTCCGCTCTGATATAAGCAGCTTTAGCTCACCTTCTTACATCCCCATAAGATTTGGACAGCCACATACTGACATTATTAATCTCAATATTGAAATCGCAATTAAGAAGGTGCTTGTGTTGGTCCTTTATTATTTTTCATTTTAGTGAGTGATGGTGGACTTTTTTTTTTTTTATAGTTAAAAAATCAGATAGTCGTAGATGTTTATTTTATTATGTACACTGATCAGCTATAACATTAAACCTGCTTAAAATCCTCATATCCTTGGCAGATATATTACTATTATCTTACAGTATGACATAAAAGGTGATGATGACGCTGGCGGAATGTCTCGAATTTCTGTTTTTATATACCGTGTGTATATTGCTATAGGCTTTGTTTCATTACAATCGGCCCACAGGAAGAGAAGATATGCTACTTTGAAATTTAAAATGCAAAACGGTTTTGTATGATAAAAATATCAACAATTAAATTGCGTGCACATCTTGTGTATAGTTAATTAAAATAGATTTTTTTTTAAATTATATGTTATTATATATGTTATGTTATATTTATCAGTATATGTTTTGCACTCGAGGTGGAAAAACGTTGCAGTTCCTATATAATCCTTCAGGTGGCACACTCTAAACTAAACTGTCCACACAGCACAGCATCCTGACCAAATCGTTTGTTAAGTTAGTTTAGAATTGGAGCAAAATCTTAATTTAAAAAAATTATATTGAATCAGGATATTTATAAAATCATGCTACGTCCAGAATCGCAATACAAATCAAATGGGCAACTTGGTATCGTAATTATATTGTATCCCGTGATCCAGCCGTCCCCCCCGTCCCCAGCCTCTCTGTATCAGACTTGCTTTAAAAGAATTTCCCACAGATGCTGATTGTATTGAGATTTTGGAAATTTGAAGGCCAAGTCGACCCTATGCAGGGAGCATCATCCTGCTGAAAGTGGCCACGCCCATTAAGGGAGTACTATTTCCATAAGGGTGTGTACTTGGTCTGCAAAAGCGTCTCGGTAGGTGATGCGTATCAAAGTAACATACACATGAATGCCAGGCCCATGGGTTTCACAGCAGACTATTCGTTGCCCAGGGTGTCACACTGCCTCTGCCTTCTTCCCATCCTGGTGCCATGTCTTCAACGGGGAAGTGATGCACATGCACCCAGCCCATCCACATGATGTAAAAGATTTGACTGGTCTTGTGCTACACAGCACCATACACACACCAAGCTGTCCCAGGCACTGTCTGTATCTCTGACACCTTTCTTTCTAACACAGCTAGCAATCACTTTTTCAGTGAGACAGGTTAGCCTTCGCTCCCCCTCATCTCAGTGAGCTGTGGCTGCCCACAACCCCGTCGCCAGTTCATGACTTGTCCTTCCTTGAATTTACACACTTGGCCTGTTGTAGGGATACTGTAGCTCCTGTGGGTCACAATCATTTGCTAATCTATTAGCTTAATGTGTTTCACAACAGTTTAACTTTAAAATAAATAATTAATACGTACATTAATTATATTAACATGCGGTAACATAATTACTACAAAGAGCGTGATTATTATGGTCTGCCTTAATGCGTCTCTTCAAGTTTGTGGTATTGTGTGCCCCCACTGTTTCCCCTACGATATTACTACGCATCTCTGCTTTTTCTCTCCGGTTCAGTATGAAGAAAATGGGCCCAAATATCGTCTCTTCTTTGTCGCCCGAGTAATACTGCTGTCATGAGGAAGAGTTAAAGATCACCGAGCTTGTAACATCCCGTCACTGCGCACACAAACTACAGTACTCCTGATATGCCGCACGCCGTGACCCGGGAAACCCTGCTGCTTGTGCCGTAATGAATGAACACCGTATCGCAGTGGCGGAAATTTTATGTTTTTCGAAAATAAAGACGTTTTAGTAGTTTTTCCATTTTTAAAACACATCTTGTCTTTTTCGTCACCACTATCAGCATGCCGATTCCGTCACTGTTTCATTAATATCCCTGACGTCTCGTCATCGTCTCATCTTAGTCACAGGAAAAAAGGTCATTGACAAATATTTTGATACGAAATTAACATTGCTACACATACATTTTAAGAACTGACTGTTCACCTGCCGCCTAATATATTCCCGCCTCTGACATGTGCCATTGTAATGTTATGATAATCAGTATTATTCACATGTGGCTTTAATGTTCCGGCTGGTCAGCATACAGTATATTCGAACAATAGAGAAAACTGTTGTAAAGATACATCAGGCTAGCTATCAGTAAGGTCTGAAGTGAAAACTTTGTTCTTTGTGTGCTACACAAATAAAAACCAGAATAAAAAAAAAAAAACTTTACAATAAATTTAGCAAGCTTACACAACATTGAAAATTAAGCTTGTGATTATGGCAGACAGTAACTACAGAGTCAGCCCAAAAAACAAAACGTATACACATTTCAACACGGACAATATACGCCTCTCTACTGATATTTTTTCTATATATGGATCTTGAGTAATTGTAACACTTGTAACTCGATTGTTTTCACAGTGACATGAAGAACGCTGTGATTGGAAACAACAAACAGAAGGCCAACCTGATCGTGCTGGGAGCCGTTCCCAGGTAGGCAGAGCCACATCTGGTCTGCATTCAGCTCCCGGAGTCACACTGTACACCGACACGCCTAAAATATGACCAGAGGTTGCTTTTTTTTTGTGCACACAGATTTGTAATAGTTGTATGCTAATGACGCAGCTTCCTACAGCACACTGCTTATTTTAATACTGTAGCTCAGAGGTGTGTGTGTCTTTCGGTGCTCTGAACTGGAAATGAATTTGTAACTCAGTGAAACTTGTCCATTATTATCTAAATAATCTAACTATTATGATTTATCAATCTGATGCAAAACCAACAGTGATTTATTCATTAATGTGAATTAGAAACAAATGTCATGGTTGTGTTTTATAGTGTCACTTTACATTCCCCTGTCGTCCTAACGTTGGTCAGTTGCGCTACAATATTTTTAGAGTACTTAATTTGAACTGCTGAAATATTTTACATGGATAGGGGAAAAAATAGATTCAGTGCTGTAGCATGATTCTTTTTTTTTCATATTTGTTACTTAAATTATTAACATCATCAGACAAATTTCCATATTGCACAAAGATAACTCGAATAAATACAAAACATAGTTTGTTAAATGATGATTTAATTTATTATGGGGAAAAAGCTGTTCAAACCTGCCTGGCCCAGTGTGAAAAAGCTAAATCTTGAATGAACTGTGATTAACCACATTTTTTTCATTTCACTTGCCACACCCAGGTCTGATTCCTGCCAGACCTGTTGAATCAAGAAGTCACTTAAATAGGACCTGTCTGGGGGTGCAGTGGTAAAGCGCTCGCCCTATCATCCGGAGATCGCTGGTTCGGTTCCCGGGTGATGCTGTTTTCCTCTCGCAGCCGGAGGTCTCGAGAGAGCTGATTGGCCGAGCTCTCTCAGAGGGGAGGGATGAGAGATACTTGGTGCTCCCACATTAATCACGGCTCGACGCCATGTGAGCTCGTGTACGCGGGGGGAGCGGATAGCGCTGTCCTCCGAGTGTGTTACGCCGCCCCAAACGGTGCGTGAGCGAGCAGTTCGAAAAAAAGAGGTCGGCTGGTGTTGGTTTGGAGGAAAACACGTGACCGCCCTCGGCCCTCCTGGCTGAATGGTAGTAAGTAGCCTTAATGTGGGAGACCTCCTAGTGACGGGAAGGAATTGGACACGAGTAAATTAGGGAGGAAAATCGGGGGGGAAATAAAAAAAGAAAAAAAAAGAAAGAAAATTGGACCTGTCTGACAGAGTGAAGCAGCTAAAAGATCTTAAAAAAGGCAACACATCATTCCGTGATCTAAAGGAGTTCAAGAACAAATGAGAAACAAATAATTGACGTGTATCCATCTGGAAAGGGTCACGATGTGTAACATTAAAATTAGTTTGATGATCTGAACCATTTAATTGATTCATATGTGAAAAAAAATAAATAACAGGCCCTGGGCAAATACTTTTTCACAGCACTCTACATGTATCACCACACTGACTAGAAAAATATATTTTTTACAATATATTTTACATTTATGTACAGTACGTCCTCTATAATCCTAGAGGTGATAGAAATAGGACGTTTTCACATCAGGGCCCCAGATGACAACCAAACTGTGTTTCACCAGTAGAAGACTTATTTCTAGAAAGTGTGTTTATATACATTTATTTATTTACTTATTTATTGTGCAGACTGAGACATGCTATGTTTTATTATTTATTTATTTTTTATTGTAGAGCAGTTGTTAAATCACTTCTTTAAATTTAGTATAACCTTGGAGGTGTGTGTGTGTGTGTGTGTGTGTGTGTGTGTGTGTGTGTGTGTGTGTGTGTGTGTGTGTGTGTGTAGGCTCCTGTATTTACTGCAGCAGAGCTCGTCCAGTGCAGAGTTGAGGACGGAATGTGCCGTGGTGTTGGGCAGCCTGGCCATGGGTACCGAGAACAACATCAAGTCCCTGGTGGACTGTCACATCATCCCCGCTCTGCTGCAAGGTCTCTGTCCTCTTCTCTCTGCCTCACTCTCACTTCCACCATGTTTCTGTTCCCACTCGAAGCTCTGTACTGGTAAAACAATAAGTTTTGTCTCTTCTTTTGCAGGTCTCTTGTGTCCTGACCTGGTCTTTATCGAGGCCTGTCTACGCTGCTTAAGAACGGTCTTCATCAGTCCTGTCACACCGGTGCAGCTACTCTACACGGTAAGAACAGCGGCGTGGAACAGCACAGGCTTTAGGTTTGAGGATCGTTGTGTATTGGGTTTGTATGTAACTTTTAACTCGATGATGCAGACGTGCCTAATAAATCATCCATGTACGGCTGCGTTATTTTCTCTGGCATCGTGTGTTAGAATTTAAACCAGCGGCTTCCTCAAGGTAAAGCAATGAATAAAGTGTTCCTGCACAATTCCGCTGAGAGAACAGACTCAGATACACACGGTGAGACGTCAGTCATTATTATTAACAGTAATAATTGTGGTACATAAGCCACATCACCATGTGGGGAAAAATAAAACAAAAATATAGAAACATTTTTTTAAAGTCATCAGTTAAACAGACTCGTAACTATAAGAATTTAATAATAAATATAATAACGTTTATGGTTGTGGGTTGTGATTTGCAAACAAACAAACATATATATAAAATAAATACCCTTATGTAAAAGCTATTGATGTAAAGAACTGTCAGAAAGTATTAGACCAGAGATGTGAAAGTGCCTTTTGTTGACCTGTTGATAATTTATTATGGTTTGTATGATTATTTCTCTGCAACATAGTATTTGAGCATTTTACAGACATTATGTTCTGGTATAGTCATTGGGAATTCATATAAACTTTTTCTTTCTGTAGTTGTGTGAAGTTTGCTGTCTGATTTATGTTTTTTTCTTTTCTTTTCTTTTTTTATATAACTCTTGCATCATTTATTCATTGCAATGACTAAAAGTCACTAGTGCAAGTTAGTAAAGTGGATGAAGTGAAATTAGTGTACACATACTACTAACTCCGTTTAGATTTCTGTAAAACTTGATTTGTTCCGTGGCACAGTGGTGTAGTGTTTAGCCACCACTGTTTAGCCACAACCATGTACAGGATACGCGGTATAGACGATGAGATAAGTGTTGAGATAATATCATGTGCGCATGGTCTAAAAGAGGCCAGATGTAGACACATAGACATGGGCATGTTAAAGCGGAGCAAACTCATCTACAGCCACTCTTATTGTCATCAGGACCCCACTGTGATCCCTCACCTGATGTCTCTGCTGAGCCGGTCCCAGCGCACACAAGAGTACATCACCCAGATCTTCTCTCACTGCTGCAAGGTAATATACACACACACACACACACACACACACACATCCTCTTTACATACTGACATTTGGAATTTACAACACTGTCGTAAGGTCACTGTGTATATGTGTCTCAGGCCATTACATGAATTTCTGCCGAATTTAAGTGACATTAAAACAAACAAACGAAAAGGAAGACTTTGTTTGACAGTAAAATCCCAAAGAAAAATATCACTGCATCTTTGAAGGAGACTTTTTGTAGGCTCATTAATTTTGAACCTAATTTTGGGACGCGTACTATTTTATAATATTATCCAACTAATCTGAATTTACTCAGTGACATTTCTAGACTATATTATTCCTGTATTATTTTTCCTCCTATTTTTTTTGTGTTGTTAATAAAAGTGCAAGGAAAGGTTTTTTTATTTTTTTTATTTTATTTATTTATTTATTTATTTAAAGCAATAACTGCACTGTCTGGCCAAAAAAAAAAGGCGCCATTTCCGAAGGGTCAAATTCATGGGCTGTATCAAGCAAAGAAAACAACTAAGAAGATTTGAAATGACTGGAACTGGGTTAAGAACCCTTCGACACATTATCAAAATCTGGAAGGATAGTGTTGAACTGTTGACTTTGTGGAAAAAACATGGTCATAAAAATCATGATGTAAACATGCGGTGAAGTTGCTCAAAGAGAAGGAGCATTCCTATACACACACACACACACACACACACACACACACACACACACACACACACACACACACACACAATGTGATCAGAACTCACAGTATTGGGACTAAACAGCTGTGTGGCCATCAGAAAACCACTCGTTAGTGAGACTAATCAGAAAAAAAGGTTTGAGTATGCTAAGTGCTTAAAGATTGAACTTTAGAGCAATGAAAAAAGGTCCTGTGTTCTGATGAGTCCAGATTGACCCTATCCCTATGTATGGAGTTTTTCTTCCTGGATGAATGACGTGTTCCAGCACTCTAGCGGTTCTGGGAGCATGAGTAATCGTTTTCACACATGACCCGCCCACAACATTGTGTGCTGTAATCAAAGCTAAAGGTGACCGAATGATATCTTAAGAGTGTGTGACTTCTTTTGGCCAGGCAGTGTATATATACCAAAGTGATGTACAATTATACTGTATTGTTGCCACAACAAATATAACATGCATGTTGGAGTAGAAGCACAAAAAAACAAACTATAGACTAAAATGTTCTTTATGCTTCCCATTGGAATTGCTCAAAATGCCCTGTTTCCATCGTAACTCATGAAACTATATCCAGAGGATTTGCACAACCTCTATTCTTTGGACCTGGAGTTTAGATCACTGACTCAAATGGATTTCATTAAACCCTTCCTTTATGTCATATGTACCTGTGCAGTTTTATATCCTGAGATGTTTTAAACCCTGCTTCATGTCCTTTAGCCTTTTTACACTTTTCTGTTTGTTCAGACTCCAGAGCACCAGACAGTTTTGTTTAACAATGGTGCAATCAAGAACATCGCGCCGCTGCTCACGTCACCGTCCTATAAGGTACCTCACATAAAACCCCGACATACACACACAAACACTGTGCGATCACGTAAAACACTTGCAGACCATCAGTCACCCTCTTTCCCTTTGTTTCTGTACAGGTACGAATGCAGGCATTAAAATGTTTCTCCGTCCTTGCATACGAGAACCCTCAGGTCTCCATGATGCTGGTGAAAGGTAAGAGGGTCATTCTTTTTTTTTTTTTTTTTTTTTTTTTTTTCCTTCCCACTTTTTGTTAATTAAATTCTTAAAGGGCTTGTAAATGTTGATGGCGTGTGTAATTTTCAGAGCCGGTGGACAGCGAGTTTCTCTCTCAGGTTTTGGTGCGAATGATGCAAAGAGATAAACCCATTGAAATGCAGCTGACAGCAGCCAAATGGTGAGTCTTGCTCATTCGGACACAACTCGCACACTGCGCTCTCGCTCTGTGTGGAAAGATAGTTTTGGGATAATTGTGATGTTCAACATACTGCATACTTCCTTTTAGTGGTTCAGAGTTTATAATGGCAATGCAGAACTTTTTTCAAAATGATTTCAGGCATAGACTTTATAAAACCTGTGGGCGACATTGCGGAGAGTGTATCCAGGTGTTTGTATAATTTGGAAGCTCTGACTCTACCTAAACCCCATTTAATCCATAAATGGGCGGAGAGAATGGAGTACCTTATGGTACTTTATATGCTAAAGCATGTTAACTCAAACTACAGGGATTCCAGTTAGCTGGTTAGCTAAAGTCATGCACACACACACACACACACCTGTAATGCAGCTGTCACTCAAATCCTTCATGCCTCTGACTATGCATAACTTTCTGGCTTAATATAATATATTTTTTAATTGATTTTTAACAACAACAAAAAAAGCAGAGCCAGATCAATATACAATCGACACCCTAAACATAAACAATAACCTGTTAATATAACAAATGGCTTAATATAATTTTAACTGATAAGTTACGTAAAAATTCATTCTCATACAGCTGTCATGAATGGGAAATCTAGCTGCCGTGATGAAAAACGTGTTTTGTACTGGACTGTAAGCATATTTATTTCTGAGGTAAAGTGTTACATTTTTACCCTGAACTCTGTGCTTATTGACTCACTTTTGGAGCCAGCCCCCAGTGGACATTTGAGGAACTGCACTTCCCACATTGTCTTCATTTTTCAGAACCTGAGGTTTCCCTTGTTCTTGGGATTATTGTGTTTTAATGTGTTACCTGTGCCAATACATTTTCTTTCTCTGTCTCTCCTTTATCTATCTCTCAGTTTAACATACATGTGTCGAGCGGGAGCCATCAAAACAGATGAAAACTGTATCATACTAAAGGTATTGCAAGACATTTTACATTATATTTCCTTTGAATAATTATTTAATATTTAATAAATTTTTATCTTCACCTACTGTATATGTTTATCCGTCTTGCCCATGGTTTGTGTGTGTGTGCTCAGACTCTACCGTGCCTGGTACGCATGTGCAGCAAGGACCGGTTATTGGAGGAGCGAGTCGAGGGGGCGGAGACGCTGGCGTACCTGATGGAGCCGGATGTGGAACTCCAGAGGATAGCGAGCGTCACGGATCACCTGGTGGCCATGCTCGCCGACTACTTCAAATACCCCAGCTCGGTCAGCGCCATCACTGACATCAAGAGGGTGAGACACTGAGACACACACAAAGCTGATTTCATTTGTTCATTGCCATTTAAAGGTTAACATTGAAAGGCTTTATGAAACATTTATAATCTGTAAATAACATGCTCATGTGGAGGTGAATGGGAAAGGCTGTTGTGATGACGGTGAACAATGAGCTGCACATTTAATTTAATTAGGAACAGAATGTGGCATGGTTAATTAGAGCATCAGATATTTTCCATGGATTATCTCTGATAATCTCTCTCTCTCTTTCTCTCTCTCTCTCTTTCTCTCTCTCCCCCTCTGTCTGTCTTTAGCTGGATCATGACTTGAAGCATGCACACGAGCTGAGACAAGCAGCCTTCAAACTCTACGCCTCTCTCGGCTCAAACGATGAAGATATTAGAAAAAAGGTTCGCTGTCTTTTTTTAAATTTTATTATTATTATTTTTAATCCCAATTTCTTCAAACAGTCTCCCAAACGGTGCAGTTTATACTCTATGGCAGTTTATACTCTAAGTATGTGGACACCTGGCCATCACCCGTTTGTAATTTTTAAACCTCCAGTTAAATATTTAGTCCCCCTTTACTGTTACAAAGGATTTCTGCTAGATTTTGGAGCATGACTATGAGGAACTGTGTTTATTTAGCCGCATGAGCGCAAGTGAGGTCAGGCGCTGATGTTGGCGGAGGAGGCCTGGTGTGCAGTCGGCGTTCCGATTTATTCCAAAAGTGTTCTTGGTGCTTGAGGTCAGGACTCGGTGTTGGACATTGAGTAACTTCCACTCCAACCTTGACATGTTTTCGAGGAGCTCACGTTGTGCACAGGGGTATTATTGTTATACTGGAACAGGTTTTGGCCACTAGTTCCAGTGAGGGGGAAATTGAAATGCTGGAGCATACAGAGACATTTTAGACGACTGCGTGTTTCGAATTTGTGGCAGCAGTTCAGGAAAGACCCACATACAAGTGTGGTAGACAGGTGTCCACTAATACTTGGCGACATCATTTTTTTTGTTTTTGCATAAGGCAGAAGTGGTAACCTTGGATTATAAATCAGGGAGTACTGAATTTAAATGCAACAATATTTAATCAATCTGTAGTGGCTTTTTATTAGCACACTGCTGGACTGTAAATGAATGTTAAGGGTATTTTACACGGCCTCACCTCGATATGTTTGCCCTAACGACCCACGTTTTTTGTCTCTAGTGGCGCGTCACTTTACCGCTTTTTATTATCGTCACAGTTTATGAACATATGAGACAAAGAGTAAGAATAAACATATATTGGTTTTTCCTTTCATCTTTGATGGTTCAGTTTTCATAGTCTGCATTTCTCGGAGTAAGCCATGCTGTCACACTTTCGCTTCTGTTTCTTCCACGCACCTTGTCTATAGACGGTAAACTATCGCCGTGATTGGCTCTGTAGAATGGAGATGGCCACCTTGTGGAGAAAGAGCGCTATATTACTAGTATATTAATTATTCTGATTTGAAAGAAAAATATCAGGGTCCAGGGACAGTATAACTGTCGCTCGGTCCAGTTCCAGGTTCACCATTTAGTGATGCCTGATATAAATCTTTAGAAATCATCTGTTTGCAAGGTTTGCGCATCACTCTGAATAATACCATCTGCCACATTTTTTACATAAATGTGCAGATGGAAGCAGTCTAAACCCAAAGCTGTTTTTAAATTTTTTTGTTTTTAAATTATGTTAGGGTTATTTATTTAAATATAATGATAATTTAAGTTTTAAAACAACAGTGTTCATGAAGCTCAAGTTCCAAGACTTGTTTTTTTTCTTCCCCAAATTTAAACACATGTGGATATTCAAAATATACTTTGAATACATCTTTGACTTACGACATTTTTTGCTTGCCAATCATGACATTTATGTGTTAAACTTAATACAGTTGAACCTTGGATTACGAGCATACTTTATTCCGGAAGCCGGCTCGTATATCAAAACACTCGTAAACCATAAGAAATAATGGAAACTCAAATTATTCGTTCCACAGCCCAAAAAAATCAGTGCATAAAAATAATTAACACAAAATATAAAGTAAAAATAAAACCTGCACTTTACCTTTAAAAAAAGTAAAAATAAATCCCAACAGAAAAGTGTTTCCATTTGTTGGCGCTGTGTGTGTTTGTGTAAACGCATGCCTTTTATTTTAAGCGGACAGCCATTGCTTGAAAAGAAATGCATTTTGATTCCCCATCTTGATTTTACAGACTGTTGTCAATCATCTCTTTTTCTTTTCCTGCAGATCACAGAGACAGAAAACATGATGGACAGGATAGTAAGCGGCCTGTCTGAGTCTAGTATAAAGGTCCGCTTAGCCGCCGTCAGGTACTGTACCTCACTCTCTTTACTCAACCGTAACTCTTCTACAGCCCAAAAAAATAATTAACGCAAAATATAAAGTAAAAATAAAACAAATTAACCTGCACTTTACCTTTAATAAAAGTTAAAAATAAATCCAGACAGAAAAGTTTGTTTATAAACTTATGTTTCCGTTTCTGCGCGCAGGCGCTGTGTGTGCGTGTTTGTGTGTGTATGTGTGTGAATCTAAAGTAAGAGGACAGGAGGAATCAGCCCCTCCCGTCTCCCCCTTCTCATCTTACACAGTAAACCTTTCTCCTCTCTTATTTGAGTTTCACACACACACACACGCACACACATTAACGGAAATACTGTTTTGTCTGAAAAATTTGCAAGGAACATCGCTAATGACACTCGTGTGAGCACGTAATAACGGAATCACTGCTGTAAAGTAAAACAAACAAACAAATGATCCTGCACTTTACCTTTGAAAAGAATCGCGACAGAGCAGTGTTTCTGTGTAGAGCAGAGAGTGTGTGTGTTTGTGTGTGAAGCTGAGAGGGGTTGGTGGTGTGGGGGGTGTAAAGGCGAGTGTGTGTGTGTGTGTGTGAAGGGGCACAGTGTCAAATTACACGCGCGCACACAACAGGCAGAGGGAGAAAATGGATCTTTACCCTCTAATGAGACTTTCTTTACACGTGTTATAAAAAACAGTACACGTGGGCTGTACAAACACAAAATAATATATGTTTTACACGCACACGTTATAGTAAACAGTACACACGGTCACGGATGTTGATTATACCAGTGAGAGACGAGCACTAAGACTCGGCAGGGGAGACGATTATTATTCCGCAGCGCAAGAGAGAGAAAAAACGTTGGCTCAGTTGTGATCATGTGATGCTCGGCGTCAAAACAAGAAGCGCATGCATGATACATGATACTCGGTGCTCGTAAACCAAGACTTGCTCGTTTTTCAAGTCAAAATTGAAAATTTTTTTGCTCGTCTTGTGAAACACTCGCAAACCGTGTTACTCGCAATCCGCAGGGATTAAAGTTCTCCGTCGTTACGACGGATTTCCGTTAATTGTAGCGAGTCATCGACGGATTTCCATCAATTACACTGTTCCGCCTGTCCTTAATGTTTTAAATTCACTTTT
>JAQQZT010000036.1:8095772-8118152 GCA_030068275.1 Clarias platycephalus | reverse complement strand
ATCCCTCCCCGCTGAGAGAGCTCGGCCAATTTAGCTCTCTCGAGGCCTCCGGCTGTGAGAGGAAAACAGCATCACCCCGGGTTCGAACCAGCGATCTCCGGATGATAGGGCGAGCGCTTTAACCTACTGCGCCACTCGGAGGCGTAACTTTTTTTAACTTAGTAAATTAGATTAGTAATTAATCCCAAATCTTTTACGTTTTACATTTTTCTTACTGCAGTTTTTCTTCCTATTCTATCCATTATCTTTCCATTTTTAGGTAATTTAACAATTATGACAAATTAAATTAGAATTTAAAGTGAAGACAGCGGTGCATTCGTGGCTCGCAGCTCAGCCTAAAACAGTGTTTTAATGAGGGAATACAGAAGCTTGTTGACACATGGACAGAGTTTATTAAAAAGCAAGGAGATTGTGTTAAAAAATGGTCTTTTTTTTTATTTATGAATTCTGCAGCAAGAGTGTAGATAATTTTTGACTCTCTCTAGTACATGCACACACATATTTAATAAGCTTCTCTGACTTGTTTTGGTGTGTGTAGTTGTTACAGAACGCCCCAGATGAAGTGCTGGTTATGGCTTCTTCAACACTATGCAACCTGCTGCTGGAGTTTTCACCCAGCAAAGAGGTCGTTATACACACACACACATACATACACACACATTGTAATCTCATCAGTTCCACATTGAGCTTACTTAACTCGGAATGTTGTGTCCAATGTGCGCAGCCCATCCTGGAGTCCGGAGTGATAGATTTACTATGCAGCTTAACACAGAGCGACAGTCCTGCACTGAGGGTCAACGGCATCTGGGCTCTCATGGTGAGAACTGCATGGTGTTTAACGTGTGCTACATTTCCTCAAGATTGCGCACCAGTGTAAAGTTCATGTGTGTGTGTGTAGAACATGGCTTTCCAGGCCGATCAGAAGGTCAAGGTGGAGATCATGAGAGCTCTGGGGACGGAACAGCTCTTCCGGCTCCTCTCAGACCCCGACACCAACGTCCTCATGAAGACTCTGGGACTGTTACGCAACCTGCTCTCCACAAGACCAGTGAGCCACACGCACACACAAACTAATGCTCTCTTATTATGTACGTACACCAATAAGCTGAACTGGGAAGCAGAACTAAACTCAAGAGAACAGAGCTGAATTTTGTGTTGCGTCCTCCAGCAGATATCATGACCGGCATCATCATCATCAAGTGTTTTTTAAAAAGAAACCATACAGGTTGATAATGTATAATTTGTTGTGCTATTTTGTGAAATTGCAACACTTAGAATATTGAGCCAGTAGAAAAATAGTACAGCAAGTCCCCGACTTACAAACGAGTTCTGTTCCAGGTGCACGTTTGTAAGTTGGATTTATTCGTAATTCCAACAAAGTGAGTTTTTTTACACTTTTCGCACAAATATACCATGTAAAGCATTAGAACACCAGGTCTGGTGTTTTGGTTCCACATACTCTTGCGAGACTCCACCTCCAAATCTCGAGGGGAGTTCCGGTGACACAGCAGCTGAGCCTGTTTGAAGGGAACCTGGGAAGACATGAGGGGAGGACACCACTACATGGTGTTTACCGTGTGCTTGAACGGACGCCTTTTTGTCTCAGAGCTCTATTGGACTGTGACCTCACTCTCGTTGAGGATTTTCCAAAATTAGAATTATTCACCATCGGGGCAGGGTGGACATTTTCTATCATCTGTCTTTGTGAATATTTCTCAGCTTTGTGAAATAAAACTTAAAACATTTTTTTTACTTTCAGTGGGACCCCAGTCGTACCACACCCCTCTTAGTATATGTACACTGTCTCACACCCACAATCTAAGTATCACATGTACATTGTCTCAGATTTCTTTGGTCTGCATATTCACTACTCCTCTCAATACACTTACAAAGAACCTTTAACAAGATTATAAGCTTTCTCAGCTATCGTCTCTCTGTCTCTCTCTCACGCACACACACGTTAATCCTCTCTCTGTGTCTTTTCTAGCACATAGATCAGATCATGAGCTCCCATGGGAAGCAGATTATGCAGGCAGTCACACTGATCCTAGAGGGAGAGCACAGCATGGAGGTCAAGGAACAGGTAAGAATACATCCTCAGAGATTATTATTATATTTTTTTAACGTTTCGGAATTGACTCCTGCTGTGCCAGGGCACGTCGCATTAATGAAGACCTGATTAAAAGCTACTTTCCTGTATGTCTTTTCAGACTTTGTGCATACTGGCCAACATTGCTGACGGAAACACAGCCAAGGAGCTCATCATGACAAACGACGACATGCTTCAGAAAGTCAAGTACTACATGGTATAACCTGCATTTTTTTGTTTCCCCTTCTCATAAAGTAAAATATTTTTTTCCCCTGTGGTATTTGATCGGTTGTGGTTGTGTTGTCACAGGGACACTCCAATGTGAAACTACAGCTAGCTGCCACCTGCTGCATTTGCAACCTGGTGTGGAATGAGGAGGACGGTGAGAATGAAAGGGACAAAAGTCAAAGATTTTGAATGATTTGAATTAGAATTTTTTTTCTAAACAGTCAGCAAAATATTCTCATTAGGAAAGAAAGATGATTGTTATTATTAAATACTACTCAAATTTTACTTGAATGTGCTAATCAGATTGATACTGAGAACAGTCCTCAGACTAGGACGGACTGAAGCGCATGCAGATGTCCCGAGCTGAGCTAAACACAATGACGAGTTAGCCTGACGTGTTTTTGGCAGACTTTAGATGTTTAGCGGAAATCATTCTGTCTGAAGGCGCTTTTATCTGTCAGGAAAATACCATTATAAAAAAATATTCTTCATTACAGTTAGCTTTAATATTAAACATAAAACAATATAATACACACACACAGCACTTTGCAAAAGTCTTGAGTCCCCCCTCATTTCTTCATTGCACTACAGCTATGATTTGGACAGCAAAGCAACAGTTTCCAATCAGACATGGGTAACGTCCTTAATCATACTGGATATTGTACTGGATTATATACTGGGTTAAGCTACACCTGTTAAACAGGGTTTTAGTGAAACAGTTTTTGGGTGGACAGATTTTGTATTCTTTCGCACATCTTCAGTGTTTGCTTTATGTTGGTCAGGGTCTCAGTGAGCCCGTGCCTAGATCGTGGGAGCAACGCAGGAATGCAACCTCGATCCATCACCAGTCCGTTGCCGACTTTGTGCACACACACGCACACGTTGATGCCCGAGGGCAATTTAAGCCGCCAAGCTTTCAGATGTTTGAGAACAGTGTTTGGGTAGTAATCACAGTCACCTCTGTCCTGCTGTCGTTCTTTTCGATCCTACAGGTGCCCAGGAGAGGCAGGATAAATTAAAGGAAATGGGTTTTGTAGATATTTTACACAAACTCTCCCAGACATCAGATCCGAACCTCTCTGACAGGTAATTACACAAACACTCATACACCAATGATCTGCACAAATGTACATTGATATTCTGTTGTAGTAAACCATTTTTTCATGTTTTTCATCTGTCTTTCTCTGTCTTTGTCTCAGGGCAAAGACGGCGCTGGCGCAGTACTTGGCGTGACCCTGAGCGAAGGCAACCGTCACTAAGATTGGCCTCACATTGTTTCTCTTCTGTTTGAGTTTTTTGGACTTTTTGTTTTGTTGCACAAGACACCTTTTGAACCTACGGAGACTCTCCAGATCAATGCCATAACCTAGAGATGTGGTTGCCAGGGGCAATGGAACGCTTGCGAACATGTCTTCTACTTTTTGTGCTGAACTCGTAGAAGATGGGTTTTTGTGGCTTTTTTCTCTCTTTTTTTTTTTTTTTTTTTAGGTTTGGATTTTGGACAGTTAAAAAAAAAAAAAAAAAAAAGGACTTTAATCTGCTTGTGCTGCAGTGCCACCCGGTGGTTTGGATGCTTTGGTGCTTTGGACTTCGTCTCAGACTGCTAAGCTAAACAGACTAATGGCAGGGTCCAAGGGAGCAGTCGCCTCCTTGTTTCAGTTTGCTGACTTGTCATTGATATTATTGTAATTATTAGCGTTAATAATTAATTTTGTTTTAAGAGGGGCTTCGTTAAGAGAGGACAAAGTTAAAACAAGACTGCTTTTTGTGGATACATACCTCGTAAATATCTCTCTAAATATATATAAATATATATATATATATATATAAATATATAAATATATTTTTTGATTTATAATTTCCCCCAGATTTTCTTTTCCTTGTGTTCTTTCCTCTAAATGATTATTTGTAGGGGACGAGGACAATACAGAAGAAACTACCAAGTTGTTGTGGGGGTAAAATGGTGCAGACGCGCATTAAAAATAATATAAAGAATTTAAAAGGCACTAAAAGTAAAGGTGCCGCTTCAATCACCTTGAATATCTATTTTTTTAATTTATGATATTAGATTATTGGTTTCTTTAAAACGGATTTGTGTTATTTCTAATGCTGTTCTGTAAACCGATTGTCCCTGTCACACGTACCTGAATTGCCTCGGGTTTCAAAATCCAAAAGCAGAATATATGATCTGAGAGTGAGACTAACAGGTGGAAGGTGCTGCTCTTGTTTGTACGCTATTTGTTTTTCTTGAGTGGAGTTTGATTCCTTATTTCCCCCTAACCGCCAGCGTTTCCTCCTTCATTTGGAATTTGACAATGAATGTCCCCCTTGAAATATATGCAGACCACTGCCACGGAGCCGGCCACTGCTTACTGTCTTTTGTCCAACTCGGAGAGCGACCCATTGCGCTTGAAGCTCGAGAGAAGTTTAAAAGTATTTTGTTTTATTGTGGCATGTTAAATAATACAGTTCATTGATAATTTTATCAGGCACGGCACAAACAATAAATTTCAACTCTCACTCAAATGGGTTTTAATCCTGAGAATCAGATACAGCTTTGATTTGATTTACTCCTGATTGTATTGATGCTACGAGCAGATAGACATGCACCAGTCACATTATCATGTTTTTTTTGGGCATTTGATGCAAGGACTGGAAATTAATAATTACATTTATGTAGTAGGATCTATAGGTATTTGGACAAGGACATCTTTTTGGTGTTTTCTCCCCTGTACACCACTACATTGAATTTGTAATGAAGTAGTCAAGATGTGATTGAAGTGTAAATGTTCAGCTTTATTTCAAGGAGGTTTAGCAAAAATCTAACCTTTAAGGAATTAGACATTTGTACGCAATAGTTCAGTTTTACAGGCTCAAAGTACTTCTGCACAGTTAATCACATAAAAAAAAACAAACGGAAATGCAATATGGACCTGTGAGATTTTTCAATCACAAATGACTCTGTATTTATGTACAGTTTGTCAATAATTTAAGTTTTTAAAAACTTTTATTGCCAAACATCATATTTATGAGAATTTATATCATTTGGTGTTCATCTACAATACTATGACTACAAAATGGTGCATTTAGTAGATACATATCACAGTTTAAATCATAATATTTGTCAAAATAATCACAATGTGATTCATTTGATCAAATTGATCAGCCCTACTCAAAAGTAACTGGACAGCTGAGTGATAAGCACTTTGATGGCCAGTTGTGAAATTAAGGCGCTAACTGTTATAGAGCTGATTTCCATTTCATAGCTGTTCATAGAAATTTTCAGTATGCAGTCCACAGAGGTGTTTAGATAAAATTTGGGAGTGGTCAAATCAACAATTTGGGACATTCTTAAAAAAAAGAAAAAAAGAATGATTGCACTGGTGAGCTCAGTAACACCAAAAGGCCACAGGAGACGATCTTGGATCATCTAAAATGGACGATCTCTGAGTCCTTTCCTTGGTGAAGAAAATACCTTCACAACAACTAATCAAATTGAGAATGTCTGGAGGAGGTAGGTGCATCATTGTCAAAATCAACAGTGAAGGGATGCCTTCATACAAATGGTTATTCTCAAAAATAACAACCACTTCTAACACTCAAGAACAGGAAGGCCAGTTTAAACCCTAAAATAGCCTGCCAAGTTCTGATGCAATGCGATCTTGGAATGGAGTGGAAGAGAATAATATGGAGAAGAAAAGAAAGGGGTCGTATTGTAAAACAAACCACACCATCAAACATGGTGGATGCAGTGTGACAGCATTACTTTGTATGGAACTGGCTCGTTGGTGTTTACTGATGATGTAATTGCTGATTGAAGTATCAGGATGAATTCTGAACTCTGTAGAGAGATACTTTCCGCTACAATGTTGCAAAACTGATTGGACGGAGCTTAACCTTACAGCTGGATGATGGCCCAAAAAGCAACATAAGGTAAAGAAATCAAATGTTCTTAATTTGCCGTATTAGTCACCTGACCTCAACCCTAATTAGCTGCTTTTCATTGATTGACAAGAAAATTGCCCTGACAAAGCAGATCAATGGAGAAAACACAGTGATTTTGGTGATGTCCCTTTAAATTTTTAAGGTTAGATTGTCCAATTACTTTTGAGCCTGTGAAAATGGAGGGATCTGGAGGTCACAATTTATGTATTTCCTATTTTGGTCAATGCAGTATTTTTGTTAAACCCATTAAACAGGCTTTCTTCTACACTTCAAGCACATCTTTTTTTTGCTTTACTTTACTAATTACTATTACTAATTCCAATCTGTAGTGGTATACAGAGACAAAAGAAAGCAAGGTGATGTCCCTGTCTAAATCGTGAGGGACCTGACAAATGGACGTGAGTGGGACGGGTCCTGCGGCTTGGTCAACATCCCCTTTCCATCATCCCTTGTTGTCTCATTCAGTCACCTCTCACTCCGTCAGCGTTTGCTGATTGTCATGTAGCTACAGTACATCAGACAGGCTCGGACATCTACGAACTCGCCCCTAGCCAAAAGATACCAGGGTCATTATTTATCAAGCGGGAACTGTAAATAAGTCTGTAGGACTGTGGAGTGCATGCTGCTTGATGAGTGAGGCACCAAGAACTAAGGGATACTGAGGGACGGATCCAAAACTCTCGACAAAATTGTTGGTACCCTTCAGTCAATGAAAAAAAACTCACAATGGTCACAGAAATAACTTTAATCTGACTAAAGTAATAATAAATAAAAAATTCTATGAATGTTAACCAGTGAAAGTCAGACTTGACATGCTTTTCAACCATGCTTCAATGGAATATTAAAAAAAATAAACTCGTCGAACAGGCCTAGGCAAAAATGATGGTACCCCTAACTTAATGGTTTGTTGCACAACATTTGGAGGCAATCACTGCAATCAAACGATTCCTGTAACTGTCGATGAGACTTCTGCACCTCTCAGCAGGTATTTTGGTCCACTCCTCATGAGCAAACTGCTCCAGTTGTTTCCGGTTTGAAGGGCGCCATTTCCAGACCGCATGTTTCAGCTCCTTCCAGATGTTCAATACAGTAGGATTGAGGTCAGGGCTCATAGAAGGCCACTTTAGAATGTTTTCCTCTTAGCCATTCTTGGGTGTTTTTAGCTGTGTGTTTTGGGTCATTCTCCTGTTGCAAGACTCATAACCTGCGACCTTGACTAAGCTTTCTGACACTGGACCCTTGATAGTCTTGAGATTTGATTCTTTTCTTGATATGCTTCATTTTTCCATCTGTGAACATAGAGCTGATGTGCCTTGGCAAAAAGTTCCATTTTTGTCTCATCTCTCCATAGGACATTCTCCCAGAAGCTTTGTGGCTTGTAGTTTGGTCGTCTCCCATGTTGTCCACTTTGGCTCAAACAACGACGGATGGTGCGATCTGACACTGATGTTCCTTGAGCATGAAGTTCACCTTGGATCTCTTTAGAAGTCATTCTGGGCTCGTTTGTTACCATTCGGATTATCCGTCTCTTTGATTTGTCATCAATTTTCTTCCAGCGGCCACGTCCAGGGAGGTTGGCTACAGTCCCATGGATCTTAAATTTCTGAATAATATGTGCAACTCTAGTCACAGGAACATCTAGCTGCTTGGGGATGGTCTTATAGCCTTTACCTTTAACATGCTTGTCTATAATTTTCTTTCGAATCTCCTGAGACAACTCTTTCCTCCACTTCCTCCGGTCCATGTTGAGTGTGGTACACACCATGTCACCAAACAACACAGTGACTACCTGGAGCCCTACTATATATACAGTAGGCCCACTGACCGATTACAAGATTGTAGACACCTGTGATGCTAATTAGTGGACACACCTTGAATTAACATGTCCCTTTGGTCATTTTCTAGGGGTACCTTCATTTCTGTCTAGACCTGTTCCATGAGTTTATTGTTTAAATAATTTTGTTGAAGCATGGTTGAAAAGCAATGTCTGACTTTCACTGGTTAACATTCATAGAATTTTTATTTATTATTACTTTAGTCAGATTAAAGTTATTTCTGTGACCATTGTGAGTTTTTCTGCATGTTTGGGTATCTGATGTGAAACCTGTCCATAAACAAGCGTATTGTATGTGGTTGGCCTTTGCAGTTGATTGTGTAGTTCTAGATTGCTTGGAGTGTGTTTCAAAGCGGAGTGTATTATGGAAGCTATTTGATGGAGCTTGATGGTCTTCCGTGCCGTGTATCCACTCAGCACAAATCACATGCCACGTGCGCATCGTTCTAATGGGTCGTCGCTGGTTAAGGACGCTTGAGTCGAGTGGTTGCTCATTTAGTCAGTGAGTCTGTACTGTAAAGTATGTTCTACAGATAGTCCGGCTAGCTTGCCATGTGCAGCCTGACTGTTATTGGTTCTGAGTGTTGTTTTGCCTGGGCTGCATTCGAAAAGAGTATCATATTAATGTGAGCCTTTGGCCAAGAACTACAGACCGGCTACTGTAGGAATCATCTAACTGTAACAATAAGAGTCTAGTGGTTTTCACAAAGCATCCTATGCACAATTCGTGTTCCCATAAAACCCCTTTGAAGGGTTCAATTCAATTCAATTTTATTTGTATAGCGCTTTTAGCAATTGTCACTGCCTTAAAGCAGCTTTTCACAACCAAAAGAATGATTTAAGTTTGTATGGAATGTGAATGCGTATGAATCAAAATGGTCAGTTAAACACTATAATGATGGATGCATGTAAATTCCACAGCTGGACTTCTAATCATTATCAAAGAATCAAAGTCAATTTTTATTTTATTTTACAATAAACATAATTTGGTGGTGTTTAAATGTTAAACTGTCTTTAGACATGCCAGATCAATTCCAAAAGCCGCCGCCTGAAGCCATCATTCATTAGTAGCAAGCCCTAAAGACACTCAATCAACACATCACCCTCCGTTCTTATAAAACACATTTTATTCTTCAGGTAAGGATCTGTTAAAATTCATTGCAGTTAGCAAAATACATTTATGCTTCTGGACCTCCAGCCAGTTTTCCCTTAAACACTTCCCATATTTACTAATGCAGGCACATTCCTCATGCAAAAAGATGAGACATGCAGGAACCCCCACCCACCCAAAACCCTGACCCAAAGTCGCTTAAACCCCTGCCTGGCATTAACAACCCTACCCACATCCCAGCACCCCTACACAGTTCCTAGGTAAAGAAAATAGATTCGAGAATGACGTGTCCCTACTCAAGCGAGATGACAGGTAGAAGCCCGTGCTTAGTGTTTGGACCTCTGTATATTCATAAGACATTTGTGATGGTGTTTTCTCAAGCTTGGTTCGTTTCAGCTGCAGAAACGTTGCAGCTTTACACCATCACTGAATGTGACCGAGTTGACAATAAACTTGCTTTTATAGGTTTGGTCAAATGAAACAGAGTGTAGAAATATTCACCTGAGCACTTTCTACTGATAAGAATTCACTTTTCATTCAGTGTGATTGGTAAATAAACAAATAAATAGACAAATAAATAGTTAAATAAATAATAATCAGGTGATAAAAGTGCAGTGCTCGTTAACATATGACGTATGACCTGAAACCTTTTTGTAAGAATGAACAGGAAACGAATGGGGAGATGTTCTGGAGATGTTGGATGGTTATAGGAAAGGCACACGTGGCTGGATGGCTAAAGCTGCGTGTGTTTTTGTTGTTTTATTCAAACTTGCACCTGCGGATTTACTGCCATCGCTAGATCTATCCCGTAGGTGCAGTTGATAGTCTGTTGGCTGTTTGGCATGTCACCATATGTTACTGGGCCTCCCAAATGGACACTATTTGGCATGCTGTCTTACACTGACATACTCGGTCTTCCCACTATTTGGCATGCCAGCCTAGGGCAGTATGATTTGTAGCTGGCATATTTTGTATGTCTGTCTGGGTCCCTATTAGAAGTTTGTTGTGATTGTCTTGTTGTAGTGCCTGTTGTGGTCACTTTTCGAGACTGAAGCTCCTCAGAGAACCACGCTGGGCTATTGGCCATTATTCCATGTAACAACCACATGGTATAGGACATTATGTATGTGTACTTTATGTAAACGAAAAGGGATGGCTACCCTTTTCATATCACTTATTCAAAATCATACATTTTGTTCAGTAGCCTTATAATCATCATGTCAATGAGGGCAATGAGATAAATCGGTTTGTCACAATATACTGCTAAACCTCTGTAAAGAAATTGATAAAATAAGGCATGATATACATCGATCAGCCATAACCTTAAAACTATTATCATTAGAGATGAGATATCACATAGGTTTCGGGATCCCCTTGTGCAACCAGGGCAGCTCTGAACCCTCAGGGTGTGGCTCTGCAGGGTCTCCGAGGGTGTGCTGCGTTGTCTGGCACCAGGATGTTGGCTGTCAATCCTTTGGGTGCTGTGGGTTGCAGAGTGGAGCCTCTCTGGATAGGACTTGTGTGTCTGGTCCATCCCAATTTGATTGGGATCTGGTAGCTAGGTTGGCAGCCTTGGGCTCTTTGCTTGCTAGGCCCTATGCGCCGTCAGCTGGGGTACACTGGGTGTTCTGATACCTTTCTATTCTGGCCAGAATTACAATTTTTTGTTGATTTGGGCTCCATTTACTTTTCTGTGGGATTGGACCAGACAGGCCGGCCTGGGTGCCAATGATCCAGTCACCAGTTTACTGATATATAAATGATGATAAATGTTTTTCAATTCATCCGGTCGTATGTTAATGTTATGGCTGATTGGTGTGTAAATTTGTTTGCTGTGTAAAGTTGGGATAAGCTCGACATTCTCAGTGTAAATAAATATCCAACATACAGGACTAGACATAGACACGTGTTGGCTACTTGTGCTCAAATAGGGTGAGGAAACAGAGTGATATGTGCTGTGGTGTAACACATTCATTCATCTATCTAATCGCTGTGAAACATCAGAGCAAGTAGATGCATTTGTGAACAATGGTTGATTATACATAAAGCACTAATGTTTTGGCAGTACAGAAGGGTAACATGAGATTGGAAACATGTGCCATCTTCCATATTCAGGCCTATAAGAACAACATGTACCCATGCAGAATAACCAACCGGAACTCTTCATAGGTCAAGTTCTTATTACAAAGTTTGCTGGGTTTGGTTACAGATTTTGGTTGCCATGCACCATGCCAAATTGAGCTTTTGTCTGCGTCTTATAATGCCACTGGAGAAGAGCTCTTGTCTGTCCAAAGAGGCACAGTCCCCTTTGTGCTGATATGGTTGGGATTGGCTGGTGTCAGATTTTGGTGTGTTGAGATGGTGTGAGATGCCATCACAACAAGTTATGAAAGCCATAGTCTTGAAGAAAAGCAGCTCAAGTTGCCCATTTGTAGGGTGGATGGACCCTGATTTACTTTCTGGATAACATTTCAAACTCTCCATATTATCCTTCCACCCTCACTTTATGTATTGATATGCTGCAGTCCAACTCCTGGTTGTGCTGTGCTACTGCTCTCCTCCCATCCTCCCTATGGCATTCACAGTGGTGGTCCTTCCTCATCGATGAAGCTGAGGTGCTCTGTTGAGCTCTTTGCTCCTGTATCCCACTCCTGCATCTCCAGTTCCAGCTGAGGCTGCTCAGTGCCAGACGCTGCCTGGGCATAACTAGAGGTCTGCTGGTGCCATGGGAAGCCCGCTGACCCCTGGCCATCTCTCATGGAACAGAGCAACAGAGGGGAGGTGTGTGGGCAGGATGGTGAGGAACAAGGCAGGGTCTGAAGGAGGGGTGTGGAGGCAGAGGAGGCTGGAGAGGGATCACTCCTCAGTCTGTGGTCACCAGGGGAGTTACTTAGGGAAGCAGGTGCTGAGCAATGTGAATGTGGTGGGGGTGGGACGTCCTGGGTAGGTGGTGAGATGTCTTGTGATGATGGGGGAAATAACAGGCCCTGTGTACAGCTGTTGGGGCAGGAGGGGTGTGGTCCTTGACAAGGTGTCAAAGACGGTGACTGGGAGCGTGAAGATGATATAGACAGCGAGAAGGAAAGAGAGGGGGAAGTGGTACAAGAGGCAAGCCGGTCTGGAGCTGCCTGCCCATAGCCATTGGTAGGGCCAAGCGGGATATTGTGCTGCCCTGCCCCTGCGCCAACTTTCTGAATAGTCTCTAAATGGGACAGGCTGGCATGAGGGGAGCCATTTGAACAAATCACATGGGATTGCGGTCTCTGTGGTGGGCTGGTGGGTATGAGGCAGCTGGGAAGACCTACCACCGCCACCGGGTCTGCAATGTCCAAAAGAGAGCAGGGTGGTGCTAGAGGATGTGGGACTGCAGGTGAGTTCATGGACTGACCACTGCCAGGTACACTCACTGCTGGTGCTGGGGTAGAGAGGTGGTGTGGCTGAGCAGCAGTGAGGAACAGAGGCTGAAGGAGACGAGTCATGTCCTGCAATTCCTGACTGAGCTGAGAGACCTGTTTTGACAAGCTGTTCATCTGGGGGAAAAAAAAAAAAAAAAAAAAAAAGCAAATTAATGAGACACTCCAAATTTAAGACATTAATGAATACAGATTATACACTGTGTTTTCACACCACACCCTCTAGCTAATCACTTCTTATTATCTTATCAGCAGCAGTCCCATCAAGTTTACCCGATGACCTAATAAAATGGCAGTACTGTATCCATAGCTACTGTACATGGACGTATTTCCCAGTGGAATTGTGAGATATTGTGTTCTATGTCATTACTCACTGGCAACTTTATTAGGAATTCCATATAAATTTTGGTCAGTGCCCCATTTGTTCTCAAAACAACTCTTGGCGGCATAGATTCCATAACGTACTACAAATGTTCCTTGGAGATTATTTTAGTTAATCTTGACAAGGGCAAGACTGCATCATACAATCCTTTCATTCAATCCACTTTATGATTATAGCACACATTAAGGTGGCCAGTTTATGTGTGAAAATGATTCCTCATGTTCCCAGAACCATTCTTCACAGAATCCTGAAATATGTCGGCGCCATCAGGGAAAAACAACATTGATGTGACAACCTGGTCATTCAGTACATTCAGGTCAACAGCTGACTTCATTTTATTGCCACATGTTGTTGCTGAGTGTAGACCTGACCAACCGGGGCTACCTCCGATCACAACACTGCCTCCAGAGGCTTGTACAGCTCTCATCTCATTGTGTTTATGGAAATGCTCTTCAACATAGCCATGGTTTATTTTTTACCATGCAACTTCACCAACTGTTAGTCATCCATTCTCTGTTCTCCATTCTTGATTTTTTCCGGACACATTCCTTCCACAAAGTGGAAATTTTCCAGGTTTAGTTGCTTTCTCTGCTCGCCCAATAATTTGACCCTCCTAAAGTGGCAACTTTTTTCTTTTCTTTTTTGGCCAGACAGTGTGTAATTGCTGCAGATATTCATGTCATGTAAATCTCCTATTCTATCACATCCCAAAGATGCTCTATTGGATTCAGGTCTGGTGACTGGGGAGGGCTACTGAAGTACACTGAGCTCATTGTCTTGTTCATGGAACCAGTTTGAAACATCTTTTGCTTAGTTACATGGCATGTTATCATGCTGGAAATAGTTATTACAAGATGGTAAATTGTGGCCAATCAATGCTCTAGTGGTACAACACTACTCCAGCGTAATCAACCTGTTCTGTAAAAACTAGGTATGCTGGGTCCATAGACTGAGATTCGCCAAACCACGCAACATTTAATAAATTTTTAGCTGTCCAGTTTGGCTGTGTGTGATTTTCTGATCGCAAAGAGATTATTCGATCATTGAAGTCTTGATATCAGATCTGACCAGGCTGGCCATTCTCCAATTACCTCTCTAGCCAAAAAAGTTCATATTCGTGGCCTAAAATTATACCTCATGCATATATACATCAAGCTGTTGAATTGATTTACTTCAACACACTGCACATCAGGCGGCATGGTGCCTTAGTGGTCGGCACTGTCGCCTTGGACCTCCAGGGTCTGGGTTCGATTCCCGCCTCTGTGTGCATGGAGTTTGCATGTTCTTGCTGTGGAGGGTTTCCTCACCATACAGGTACTCCGGTTTCCTTCCACAGTCCAAAGACCTGCACATTAGGCTAATTAGTAGTTTGTGTGGCCTGCGGAGGATTGGCACCCTGTACCCCGCCTTGTGCCCTAAGTCTCCTGAGATAGGCTCCAGGCCCCCCGTGACCCTGTATACAGGATTAAGCAGTATAGACGATGAGTGAGTGAGTGAGTGACTAAGACTGCGCATCACAACATGATTTCTTCTGATTAAGCTTGCTCCTACTGTGTATATCGCTGGTTCACACCTGCACATCGAAGCAGGTTTTCCACTCTAGTTGGTTGACAGGATAAATGGCAGATTAAAGCTTTAGTGTTTTTCACACACTCACCTCTTCGCTCAGTTTGCTGATGCTCTGCCTGGTTTCCACATGCTCTTTGCTTACTACACAGACAAAGTGAAAAAAGTGAGTGGGTAACAATACTAGGCTTTTTGTGTGTTCCTCACCAATAACATCTGCCTATGCATTGATTTAATTAATGAAGACAGATAAAAGTATCAATAGTTTACCTGGACAGGGGGATGGAGGGGCACTATGAGGTAGGTTAGAGCTGAACTCGAACCTCTGCACTGAACCAGAATTGCTCTCCGTCTCAATGCCGTCCACAAACCTGTCCAACGATGATCACAGACGGAAAGAAATCGCGCAAATAAAGTCATGAACAGCTGAACAAACCGAAGACCTACCACGTTTACATGCAAATACCTACAGTATATAAAATGTTAACATTCGAATGGAATTCAAAGCCTAATGCAACACCTAAGAACTGACTGCCTGCAGTCCCGCTGAGCCAAACCTGTGCGTTCCTAGTGTGAAATCGAGTGCTGTTACTGGCTGGTTGTCATGGCAGCCAGACACTTGGGCTAAATTATGAATCTTATCAACTGCAGTTCTCTTGCTGGTTAGCAGGGGGGGTCAAAATTTAAGTGAAAATGCCTTCAACTATTCCGGGCTTAGTAAATGATCCTTCATCCATGTTTAACAGTGATGCATCATGACACCAATCCTGGTAACACTGGGCATGAGGCACGGGTAGCCTAGTTCAGTTATTTTATTGTAAATGTGCAAGGAAGACGACAACAAAGCTGTGTGTGTTACTGGTTCACGCACCTAGGGCTGAGCTCTGGAGGGGCACTGCTGAAGCTGACCACGGGTATCTGAAGCGTAGCCGGGCGGCTGTGATCGGTCGGTGGGCGAAAGGGCCGCGGGGGCAGGAGGGGTGAGCGCAGGGGTGAGCTGAGCCCCCTTGTAAGACGCAGAGGCGAGCGTGGTGCACGTGACACGGAGTGCTGCTCTTCGTCATTCTCCTCGTCCTCGCGAATGGAGGGCAGTTTCTTCACCAGGCCGCCGTTGCTCTCCCAGTCCACCTTGGAAAAACAGAAGGAGACACTTTTACTTAATGTTTTGCATGCACTAGTGAGTGGAAGACAGTAGGGGGCGGAGTAACACCACCTGACCTTTCTTGCAGCATGTCGTTACTTTCTCCTTATTTCATCTGCAATTCTAGCACTTATTAAACCTCTTCATCATTCCTTCAACAGCCCTGTAGTTCTGGCGTTCGCCCGAGACAGGAAAAAAAAAAAAATATATATATATATATATATATATATATATATATATATATATTAGACGAGAAACCACTGTGGTAAGAGCTCTTTGTTGCCATCATGACAGCTGCGGTCTCAGGACGCCTGAGGTGTTTGAGATGTTTATTTACATTCGTTATCACAGATGACTGGGTCTGTCAGTATCCTTTTTTCCATGCACATTACACCCACCATTGCTTTCGAAACGAGGGGCGGCGCGCACCCGTTTTACACATCTAAGAACGCGTAATAACATAAAATGGCTTTCTTCCTGATCTTTTTTTTTCGGCTCTCCTCCATCATCAGCATCTCTATCTTCTTCATGCAACACCACCCCTCCCCTTCCACCGCTCTGCTTTTCTTGTTCTTTTCTTGCTCCTCCCCTGGTCTTTCCCTCTGCAGTCCCCAAGCAAATTTTTGCCTCGTCCTGCTATTCTTAGTAGCGAGGGTCCCACTGGCACTGTCTGTAAAACCTCACGTGTGCACCGGAATCAGTGATGCATATACAGTATAACACACACACACACACACACACACACACACACACACACACACACACACACACACACACACACATAAAACACATATGCATTTTCCCTAAGAACTGAAATGCAGAAGTAGGAAACAAAGCAGCAGGTGTCTAGTCAATCCAAAACAATCAATATGCGATGCGTGTTCAATATCCTTTAAAACAGTATGGATCTGTTCTCCCTTTACAGGATGGACATACACACGAACACACACACACACACACACACTAATATACAAAAACAAATCGTTTCACCGGGGCGTATTTTCATCTCTCCCCCTTAATTATTTCGGGCAAATTAAAAACGCTTGCCGCAGGGGTGTTTGCAGACTTGCGCCTGTGAGTGTGTGTGTGTGTGTGTGTGTGTGTGTGAGATTCGAGTTGACATTGAGATGCTCGGTGAGACTTTCTGGTTCACTGCACACTAATGCTCAAACTAACACTGAGCATTTCTGGTTAACGTTTAACGGCTCTCGACGTTCACTGTACCGTACGCTCTTTATCGCGCGTTCTGTATTCAGAGCCGCGCGTTTCTGCAGCAGCATAGCCACAAGAAAAGCCGCACTACGGGAAGTTTCCCCTCCCCCCACTTTCTCTCGGCTTCTCCGCTGTTCTATTTTTAGCCGCCAGGATCCAATCTTAGCTGACACCGAGGGAGCTCCCAACCAGTGAGGGAGAGCCCCCACCCCACCTCGCTCTATTCTTAGCAGCGCCTCGTGCTCCCCGCGGCGACTGCTGCTATTTCTGTCCTCGAGACAAGCACTCGTTGTTCGGGTTTGCGGGGACTCGCGAGCCGACAGACATGTGCAACCTGACAGAGAGGGAGGAGATGATGTGTGTGTGGGTGTGTGTGTGTGGCTGTGGGTTAGGGGCAAGGTTTTGTATGAAATATCGGCACAGTGAGCGGAATATCATGGGGACATTTGGCTGGGGACATGATGGCGTAGTGGTTAGCACCGTCGCCTTGCACCTCCAGGGGCAGGGTTCGATTCCCGCCTCGGATCTGTGTGGATGGAACTTCTTTGCTCTCCCCAGGTTTCCTCCCACGGTCCAAAGACAGGGAGATTAGATTACCTGGTGTTCCCAAATTGCCTGTGGTGTAGAACCGGCACTCTCCTGGAATAGGTTCCATGACCCTGTACACGGACACGCGGTATAGAAGATGAAGGAATAAGCTAATAGTTATGTCAGTAAGAGGTTCTCATAAGGATAGAAAAATGTGTGTGTAAGAGAGAGAGAGGGAGAGACGAAACCCTGCCAAAAGCAGCAGATGGCGGAGCAATCGCTTTGTTACTTTGACACAAACACACACCTTAGGTAAAGGTCAGGTGTGTGTGTGTGTGTGTGTGTGTGACCGTGTTCCTTTGTCTAATTCCGTACACGTGACGAATGATCATTATGAGTTCCTGACATTGCTCACATTATGAGTTAAAGTTCCTCACATCCCAAATAAATAGGCTGTTTTCCAGTAAGCGACAGCGCCGTCTCCTCGGCCCGGGTTACATTTGGTTCATATACAGTACGTTGCTAAAAATGAGTCACGCTGTTGACAACAATGAGTTGATGGCCAGGTTCTCGGGTTGTTTTGGTCTGAAAAGAACACAATATTGACACTCCCATGTTCCAGGATGTTGACTTTCGTGCTTGTATGTGTGCGTGTGTGTGGGGCTAAATCTGTATGGGGATACATTGGTCTTCCTGCAAGACCAGTAGAACTCAATCCTAAAGAACATTTCTGGGTTTATTTGGGACAGCAGACTGTTCTCCTCCTCCTCCTCCTCCTCCTCCTCATCATCATCATTTTCAGTAACTGCTTCGTTCTTGTCGCAACGAATCCGGAGCCTATTCTGGGAACGGCAGGCGTGAAGTGGGGACACACCCGACATCGCAGGGGTCCATAAACACCATATACACTTTCACACACTCGTTCACACGTAGGGGCATTTCAGCCTATCCAGCCCTCCTTATGGAAAGGCAAGTAACCGCAGCTTAGGACTAGTGATGGGTCGTTCATGAACGCTTCGTTCTTTCTGAACGAATCTTTAACGTGACTCAGAAGAACGAGTCGTCTCGGAGAGTGATTCGTTCATCTCCTACTGGGCGCAAATCATCGCAAAAACCCTGTAGGTTATGTACAGGAAACTGAATTGAGCGAATCTTTCTCAATGACTCTTCTACTCCAAGTCATTCGTTCTTTGGTCACGTGACTCCCATAGACGATATACGGTGAAATAGATTCAAAAGAACGAACGACTCAGACTAGAAGATATGAGAGATGAGCTACTCATTCTGTTTATTATAATATATCCTTAGCTGCACTGTAATATTTTCATTACTGGAACTATAGCAAAAATTTGTGTATGTAGACGTATTGGGGGTCTGTTTATTAAAAATTTCATATTTTATTTTATTTCTGATCAAAAGAACGAAATGAACTAAATGACTCCAAAAAAAAAAGATTCATTCATTTTGATGAACGAGATTCAAAGAACCGAGTCACTAAAATGATCCAAGCTCCCCATCACTACTTAGGACTGAACCAGGCAACATGAAGCCATGAGGTGAAATGCTAGTGCACATAGCAGGATGAGTAGCGGCGTTTACCGCGGGCGAGGCGTAACCAAGCATTATGAATGAAATGACACCGCTTTTACACGAGTGCGTCACTCACGTCCGCGTTGTTGCCCTCGCGCAGGTTGTAGGTGAGGTCGTGCTGGATCTCGCTGACGAATTTCTGCGCGTACTCGGGGTAGAGGCGCAGCACCTCGCGCAGCCCCTTCAGGCTGATGTACTGCAGGTCACAGTAGGTCAGGGCTTTTACGTTGGCGTTGGTCTTAATCACCTGCTCCCTCGTCAGAGAGTCCGAGCCGATCAGGTCGCCTTTACCTGGAGGACACGAAGACAACAAGTCAGGCTTTCGGCCGCATTAACCAACAGCGCATGGAAGATGTAACAAAAAAAAAAATCGACTTATAAACTATACTTTGATTTCACTTATTTTACATCAAATCTGACTGAACGAGCTCAAACACAGATAAGGTAAATAGAAAATATCAAGCGGAAAGGTTTTTTGACCAAAACTAACAAAAGTTTTGCGACTGAGACTCTGAGAGAGGGATAAAGGAGATGAGAAGGCGCTGCGGCGGGGGCTGTGGTGCATGGGGACTGAGAAAGCAATAACATATCCTGTAGTCTGAGCTGGGGTTTGTGTCAAATCAAATCAAACACTCTCTGTGGCACAGGCTTGGAGCATTAGAGCATCTCCATTGTGTGTGTGTGTGTGTGTGTGTGTGTGTGTGTGTGTGTGTGTGTGTGTGTGTGTGTGTGATGGAACTGACACAGTGTGAGCGCGACCGTGTTTTTCTAAATAGCCGACTGTGTATGTGTGTATGGTTTTGTTGAGAGGTGTGTGTGTGTGTGTGATGATTTATATTTAAGAGCACACCTCACTGCAGAAAAAAAGGAAGACCAAACAGAAGAGAGAGAGCGAGAGAGATTTGAAAGACAGACACGGGTTTTCTACTGCAGGAGTCCGAATAGTGTTTTCTGAAATTCCCACGAGCTTTTGCTTTCTGTGATTGTTATAGAGACCGCAGCATTGTGCTGGAGCGATGTTATTGTTTAATCCAGAGATGGGATTCTGATTGAAGAACGTTAATAAAGAGAGGAACAATGTAATAAATCCTTCCATCGCTCGCTCGCTCTCTCGCTCGCTCTTTCCTGTTTGGGCTGTACGAGTAAGTTATCAGTGTAGATGAAAGAGCTATTACGCATGACAGCTTTAATTACAACCATGACTCTCCATGTCTCAATGTGTGTGTGTGTGAGAGAGAGAGTGAGACAGAGCGAGAGTGACCATGAAGACATTTAAGTTATGCCACCACTGACTACATTTCCAGTCCCATTTTTCAGTTCTTCACTTTACTAAAGCATCATCATTCACTATGAATTATTTACCCAGTAACTGCACTGAAACGAATAGAAAGTACAAAAGTCTCCGGCCAGCCCTCATTTCTTCACATTCTGTTTCCAAGCAGCCAGACGTTCTTGTATTTATTTTTCACGATATATAGTCGTGAGGAATAGTTCTCCCGGCTTCCTCAAGGACCGTTTTTTAGCTTTTATTTTCAGTCGAGTTCCTGTACCTGAGCAGTTTCAGAGGAATGTGTGTGTGTTAAGCTACACAGTGATCTACGAATCATTTAAGAATAAAAAAAAACAAAAAAACAGGGAGAAACAGGTGCAGATGATGACAGACGATCAAGCTGGTAATTAGTATACAGTACAGTCCTGGTGATGCTGAATGCTGATGAGTGGGAACAGACGAGAGGGGAAATGAGGCTGCTGCTGAGACTGTTACTTACATAAACAATCCATTTTTAAACCGTACCTTTAAAGTATGTCACTGTGAAACATTTGTTTCCATATATCTAATTTAATCGGGTTTAATATGATGAAACGAGGGCTGGCTCGGGACTTTTTCACAGCACTGTATGTTCAGTTCAAATCCTATTTGTTTGGAATTTGTACTGCGAGTAGGCAAGGAGTAGGCAAGATTTTCTGTAAAACACACACGAAATCACATTTCTTTCGATCGATTCAAGGCACATAAACATCCAATTTCTGCAATGTGACTACTCAAAGCAGATTAAGTTTCTTAACATGAGGAAATTGCTTGCTGTCATCCATCCTGCACTTTCCATGTCGGCGCATTCAGAATAGCTGTGAACTACAGAACTGTAGCTCTTAAAGCTCAGAGCGTTTATGATTTATGATAAACATGTAGGGCTCAGGATTGTGCAGTATAGAGCAATATGATGGACTGAATTTTAACCAACTACCCAAACATGACTGAGCAAAAAAAAAAAAAAAAGGATCACATACAGTAGGCAAAGAAATAGCACGGATACTCATGATCATGTGTTTACATCGGTTTCGGTTGTTACTGTGAGCCATAAATAATAATAATATGCTTGATTTGAGATTTTTTGCGATGTCATTCCCACATTAGGGGGAAAATACCCTTTGTAAAAGTAATGATAACTTTTGTTCTACCTGACATATCCGAAAACCAGATGCCTGAAGCTTCCCCGGTAACATACACCAGCAAGGCTTATATATATATATATATATATATATATATATATATAGTGTGTGTATATATATGTATATATTTGCACACTCAAAAAAAATGTACAGCGCCATCTGTTGAATTTTGAGATGAACTAATGCTTTTTTTGAATGGTGTTTTGAAGGGCGTTTTCCATCTACATTTTAAAGTAGCATGTCTTTTCCCTTGCAGTGATGAATCAAAGCCTATGTACAGTATATGTTACCTCAAGCTCAGCCAAATACACCTATAAAAACATGATGTGTTCTATTACTCATCTTTCGTCCCCTCAAATCCTGTTTTTCGCTAATATCTTCAATGTACAGACACCACAACTTTACAGATTATTATACCCAGCTCTGGAAAAAAAAATAAGAGACCACTCCAAAATAATCAGTTGCTTGTATTAGTGAGCTCAACAGTTTTGTTAAATTTTTTGAACTGCTGACAATATTTCTCCAAAATTAAAAATATAACTATTGTTATGTAGAGTGTATATTTAAAGGAAATGACATCATCACAACGCAACTAAATAACCCAAGATCATGCAGTATCTGCAGAGCTTTAATAAAACAAAATTGTAAACAAATTGAGAAATGAGTATTTGGTGGAATAACCTCGATTTGCAATTACAGATTCTATGTGTTTTGGCTCTCCGCCAGTTTTTCACATTGCTGTTGGGTAACTTCATACCACTCTTTTTGCAAAAAAAAACACTTTGCTTTCAATTCAATTTTATTTATATAGCACTTTTAACAATCGTCATTGTCTCAAAGCAGCTTCACAAAAATGAAAAAGAATTTGTTTAGAAAAGAAAATATTTGAA
>JAQQZT010000036.1:8082405-8095672 GCA_030068275.1 Clarias platycephalus | reverse complement strand
GAGATGAATGAATGAAATGTCTCTGATGAGCAAGCCAAGGGTGACGGCGACAGTGGCAAGGAAAAACTCCCTGAATGCTCCCTTTGCTTTACGGCTTGTAACCATCCATCTTCCTCTTGATGACATTCCAAAAGTTTTCTGGAGTAAATCGCAGTGGTCTCTTATTTTTCCATATATATATATATATATATATATAAAAAAGGTTTTTTTTTATTTTTTTATTATTATTATTTATTGATTGATTTTCTGTCACCGACCTATGCTGTGTTGCTGGCACGGGTCTGTCCTGCTTGGGTTATAAAGGTTATAAGGGAATCAAATAGTTTCTCCTGCTGTCTGGGAAAAAGCCTTTAAAACCTGTTTATTGTGTAGATGAACCGTTTCTAGACGATCTGCTTTTATTTCCTTATCAAGTTTCTGCTGTTCTACTCTATAAATAATTCTTAGCAGTTTTGTAAAGAGAGTAAATGAATTAAGTTTAACTGTAGTCATTTCCCCTAAGCAGCACTCAGGCTTTTGTAAATGAAGTGCATACAGTATAAATGAAAATATTTACCGATAAATATAGAATGCAGGTAATAATCCCGGCTAATCGTCGGCAGGTGTGTGGATTTGCAGTGTTGGTGTGTTCAGATTTTTATTAGCTGTTGTTTACACAGTGATATTCTTTCATGTTATCCTTCAGCACATCTTTCATTGCAAGTTAACAGGTGTGTGTGTGTCCCACTATGAGAAAGCACCAGAATTTATACGGTTGTACAAAAGTCGAGACGATCTATTCCACTGCGTAATTTTCATGCGTTCCTATAAATAAAGTCTCTGGAGCCGTATTTGGTTTGCGCGCGCCCGGCAGCTTCCTGTGTTCCTGTGTTTGGCAGTGAGGCGTGTGTGTGTGTGTGTGTGTGTGTGTGTGTGTGTGTGTGTGGGTCTTTAAACGAGAAAGCTCTGTCTGTGGAAGTGATATTGATGTGTTTATCTCGGGCTGTTCTCTATGTTCTCTTTCCCTCGCTCACGTTTGACGTTTGTGTGTGTGTGTGTGTGTCTGTGTGTGTGGATCTATAGCTCTCCCCTTCATGTGTCAGCCGGTATTAATAATCAAACTGCTTTAATAATGCAGTGGTAATCAATTATTAAGCGCGAAAGGGAGGATGTGCCTCTGCAGTACGCCAGCATTTGATTTGAACAGACCGATGCGGCCCTGCCGTCTGGGGGATAGACTCACAAACACGTGCGCACGCTGAGTCATGACCTTTGGGCATCTTAACATTGACATTTCCTAGACTCATAAGCCGGCGAGAATCATTTAGTGATGATAGAAAGCTGCAATTAAGATAATAACCTGTGATGTTGACCTCTTGGATACGGGAAGTGAAATATTTTGGCTAGTAATTATGTAAATGAACGAGGATGATAGTGTGTTACATATTGATATGGCACGGTTAATAAAATATGCACTAGAAGTCTTCATGACCGCGGGCGCAGAACACAGAGAGGAAACACTCAGTCTTTTTTATTTACCAGTGAGATGGCGCTTGTTACTATTTATTGGAGGATGTCCAACAAATATGCATAAACATATGCATACAGACGTGAGCAGCCGAAAGTCCAACAACTAGTTGTCAACTGCTATTCAATTAACTAGTTTAATTAATACTTCCTGTATATATTCACTGTGCAAAAGTCCTGTGGTTCAAGCCCCAGCACTGCCAAGGACCGTAATCCTATCTGCTCCAGTGGTATTGTATCCTGACTGACCCTGAACTCTGACCCAAGCTTCAGAGCTGAGATTAAAAAAAAGGTAATTATGTATACTAGGTGTTAGGTGATGCAGACTACATTAAGTAAATTAAGAGAACAAATGTTTTACTATGACAGACTGCAAAGTGCCTAAAGATACAATTAAAATGCAACCTTATGCTCTTCTCGCCAGCATTCCAGCAAGTCAGCATTCAGCATCACCAGTTGTTGTTGGTCTTTCGGCTGCTCCCGACAAGGGGTCGCCGCAGCGTACACTTGGTCCGCGCATACGAGCTCGGCACAGGTTTTACACCGGAGGCCCTTCCCGACGCAACCCTCCCATTTTACCCGGGCTTGGGACCGGCAACTGCATCCAGTGGCTGGGGTTTGAGCACCGGCTGGGAATCGAACCCGGGCCTTCCGCATGGCAGGCGAAACACCAACCACTAAGCCAACAGTGCCCCATTCAGCATCACCAGTACTGTATACTAATCATTGGCCTGATCATCTGCACCTGTTTCTCACTGGTTCATGCCATAAGTAAGAGGATTTTTATGCTTGAATGGTTCATAGGTCACTAGGAACTTAACACTTAACAAACAAAAATGTTCCTCTGAAAGAGTTTAGGTACAAGGACTGGACTGAAAACCAGAGCCAAAAACTTGCTAAAATGAGAGCCAAAAAAGTTCTTCAGGAAGCCTGGAGAACTATTCCTCAAAACTACATTAAAAAAAAAAATGTCTAGGTCTCCGAGTCTATGTACAAATGTATGGAATGCATTCCTGAAATGTTTTCTTCATTACTATACTGAGATTGCTTCTACTCTCTTTAATGTCCAGTATTTCATATAAAGGCACCGTTTTTTCCCCTGTATTATTAATGCTTTTAAAGCAGACCGCATAGCTGTTGGATGTATGATTTTGTTTGAATTTCTGAATTTCTAGCAAGAAAAGATGTTTTCACAAGAAATTTTTTTTCCAAATGGGTTCATTCTCCACTGCACACGAATCTGGGCAATTCAATAAGAATTCTGCCTGTCAAGCCATACCCCATGTACTAAAAGGGGCCCTGAATAGAATTGGCACCATTGGTGCATTGACACACTACTAACTAGGATGACAAAGTTTGAGATGCCTATGCCTTGAGTGAAGCCCTATGCTAGAAGTTTGGGAGTCGGTCTTTGCTTCTTTCAGGTGGGATGATGTTTCACAATCTGTGCCACTGACAAGCTGAGTCAGATTGAAATTTGCAAAGAGATTCAGAAATGAGCCAAAAAAAAAAAAAAGGTTCTGGAACCAAGAGTAATCTTTACCAAAGTGATGGAAAGGCCAAAGTGGTGGAGAAAGAAATGGATCTACTCATGATCCAAAACATATGAGGTCTTTGGTCAAATAAGGTGGAGGAATTGTCATGGCTTGGGCTTGCATTGCTGCTTCTGACACAGTCTGAATAATCAAGCTGAATTCAGAATTCTACAGAAACATTTCTGTCTGCTAATTTACAGAGAAATGCATTGTGTCAAATTGGGAGGAACTTGATTTTACAGCAAGACAACAACCCAAACCTGACTTCATCAGGTGGGAAAAGTGGAAGGCTTTCACACTGACCCTGAGCAATCCTCAGACCTGCAGTGGGGGCTGAAGGATGAAACACCCAAACATCAAACAAAAACTGAAACTAAGCTGTGGTGAAAGCATTACAAAAGAAGAGCACAGGAGCTTGGTGATGCCAATGGGTCGTTGAATTTCTGCAGTTATTCCAAGCAAGGGGTATGCAACCAAATATTAATAGTTTATTTAGTTCTATTTACTTTATTGCTATGTTCCAATACTTTTGCACACCCAGAGATTGTGGTTTCCAACCAAAGGTGCCATGTTCTTTGCTGTTCAACACATCTGATTATAATGTAATAAATTATGATCTAGCTTTAAATTTTTTGATCTCGAACCCAAATGTGTTCATCATATAAGAATTGATCTTGCTGTTCCAATAATTTTACAGAGAACATTTCTTAAAGGTCAAGAATGTACGAGTACTTCAGATAGCGAGGCGTATACACTGTATAAATGCACGCTTGCCTCAACACTGAGCAGCGCCGCACAAGCCGAGGGAGTGAGAGGAAACGATTAATTCGGCAGGAACTGAGAAGCTGGTTACAGTGAAAAAGCTTCCTTTCACTATAAATGAAAAACAAATCCCTCAGCTCTATGGCAAGAATCCATTCTAGCTCAAGGTATCCACACTCACTCATATTTAGCAGACAAGAATCGAAAAAAACGCTGCCAAACAGAATAGCTGGAGGGAGAGAGGAAGCTACCATATACAAGAGCATGTAGGAAATATACTGCACCTGCACTCAGCCTTCTGCAAAACGTGTAAATTGAACTTTAATGTCTGTGGAAGAAAAGGGCATTTAAATTGTTTTATTATTATTTTTTGCAGAGGTTATATTTTACGATATTCTTTGTGTGGATGTGTAATAAAGTCAAATCCCAAAATGGAACGCATCACAAATAAAGAAATCCATAATCACAAAGACGTTCAATTGTTCAAAGCTACAGTGTGATCAGGTTTACTATCCGGTATGTGGGTTCGGTATTTCTTCCTTTCTGTTACTTTCACTTCTTTTCACCTTGCCTTTTCTCGCCCTAGGCCGGCTGCAAGAGTTCACAGACAAGCAAGCCTGTCTATAGAAACTGAATCAGTGTATATACACTGTTGTTTGCTGAAAACAACTAAGGATGTGGAGGTAGAGTTAAAATCATGGATCATGAATAATTTGTGATCCATTGCCTCATTAATCTGCCTGGGGCAAAATATGCTTGTTAACCATTTATGAAGCCATTGAAAGAAAGTAAAACTGGCTGTTATGAAAAATGGTCCAAAAACATGTCTAATCTAAGAGGATGATCATTAATCATTCATCAAAGGATCGGTGTTGCTTTGGCATTTTGTCAGTTTTATTAATAAGTTTAATACAGCAACCTGCATGCAAATGTGGGAACGTGTATAATATTTCAATCGCTGATTATAAACTGATGGACAAAAGAGCTTTGTTTAAGCCACAACATCCCATGACAGTTTGAGGAATTTACCAGCTCTCCCAACAGGAAATTTAACAGCAGGCTGAATTTTATTACAAGGCTCGTGACTTGGCAGAAAGGAAAAGAAAAAGCAAATTTGGATTGCCTAACATGCCTACATTACCAGACTTTATAAGCAGAGGTGGGTAGAGGAGCCGAAAATTGTACTCAAGTAAGAGTAGCTGTACTTCAAAATAATATACCTCAAGTAGAAGTAAAATGTAGTCATCCAAAATATTACTCAAGTAAGTAGAAGTAAAAAAAGTATTCGGTGAAAACATACTCAAGTACGGAGTAACTGTTTCAATCGTAACGTCCGATTTATTATTTATTTTTTTGAAATTATGTAAGCAGCCAGACAAAATGATGAAATAATGTGCAATTTCGGATATTCCCAAATAATAAAATTAATTAAATAAATAAATAAAATAAATGAATAAAACTCAATGTCTTTACAAAAAAGTAAAAATAGTAAAAAAAATTATGGAACAAGAAATAAAAAATTCCTAATCTCACTTTTTTTCACAACATAAAGCTTTTGAAACAAACACCTACTGTACTGTAGGTAACATATGTACGTGTGAACAGTGTAAACTATTTCCAGTGTAAGATAGACTGTATATTCAGTTTCCCTGCAAATGACAAGAGGTCTCACTTTGCCATAAACTGTGTCCAGCAGAACAAATGTCACTTATATTTTTTAGCCTCCAGCTTATTTGCTAATTATATATTTTAACATTACAACATTAAATCAAGCAGCTAAACTAACTGCGTCATGTTTCCTTCACTGTCTACCACGGCTGAAGGTTTTTTTTTACATGACTACATGTGATTATTGTTGGGGGGGTGCAGGGTTACGAGTCTAGTTTATCAATCAATCAATCAATCAATCAATTCTGGCTTTGTGATATTTCTGGGCGTTGAACCCACAACCTACACTATTTGTCACCTAGACAGGATTACAAAGTGCAAAACACAGAGTACATTATATATATATAGTTTAATTCACTAGTCAGTTAACAGGCTGCCTGGGTGATATTTGATTGAAACCCGTTAGCTAAAGTCATCAGCATACCAACTTAGTAAGCTTACAATCTCATATATTCTCTAGGCTATCTCTTACAAAGAATGCTATCATCATATTCTTTTAAAAGAATTTTGAAACCTCTACATGTCATTGATTTGCCCTGCGGCTGCCATATTGTTATGGAAGCCAGTTGAACATCATCTCTGCATGACCTACACCAATCAGCCCTAACGTTAAAGCCACCATCAGGTAAACATTAACAAACAGGTGACAGTATCATCAGCACCCAAGGCTCATTTACGCCATGTGGAGATCAAACGTTAGCCTGTCTGATCCGACTCCACAGAGAAGCCAAGGCCGTACAAACCGCCAAAAAGGAAAACAAAAAGGCACCAGAACAAGCAAAGGGCCCAAGACGAATGACCTGGCCTCCGAACTTCCCAGATCCCCATGCAACACGGAGATCATACCAATGCCACAACAACCTGCTTTCACGCGTGATGAAAGCATGGGAGGTATCGATACACACAGCTTTCATTAGCATTCCGTTGAGAGTTTAGCTTACTTAGCCATGGGCCAACATTACCCATACAACGAAGCTTAATTAACTAGACGTAACTGGGGTAAATAACTCTCAGGATTTTCCCCACATGTAGCCACGTCAGGCGTCCATTATTAGCTGTAGATCAAAGATATTTATATCTATCCTCACAGTTTTCGTCTGTAACACACCACATATTATGTCTCACATATAGGGTATTTTAAGCAATGAAGTAGGCTGCCATAAACCAACCCACGCACAATAAAACTTGCAAAAATTAGCTGCTTCTTATATTCTCCGATAGAGAGGAACTCACACTGTTTAACTCTGAAAGTCTGTTTGGAGTCTCGCCCACGGGTCCTCTATATGTCGAGCCAAGGAACCTGAATCCGGTGTACACTAACTGACTATAGTGACCTTCAAGAACTGAGGCAAATTACTAACTCTTTTTATCACACAGCACTATACACATTACACCGGCGCAGGAGATCGTCTCTCATGTATGGGAAGAGAAAGAGTTTTAGTGGAGTTCAGCTCCACTGCACACAATGAAGAGAAATCACAATCTGCCCGGCACAGGTGCTTTGATAGCGCTCGCACTCCTAGGGATGAGCTGTGGTTAATATCATGCTGAAAGATTTTTACCGTTATGCAGAAAGTGAAAATAGTCAGACAATAAATAGCTAGGATATACGACACAAAGGAGTACACCCTGTGCAATAATATATCACTAACTGATTCGGGATTGTATTACTTCTCAATAAACGCATTGCTTCCAAGTTGGCAAGTCGAGTATTTCCTCATACAAACAATCAAAAACTAACACTAAGAAAAACTACATGGATCCCAAATTAGAAACTCATATCATTGATTGATGGATGAACAATAAAACACAGTTCCAGCAGGTCATATAAAACAAGCCACATTGGCTGCCCTTCTAAAATGATTTGTACAATGTGGGTCTTTAAAAACAGATGTGCAAGTGCCTTAGACTTGGCACAGTGGTAACATCTGTGAAACTCATACAGAATAAAGGATGCAACGTCCATGTCAACCTCTATGGACAGCATCCAATTTTGCACAAAGCAAGCACATTCACCTGGTCAGATTAAGCTAAGATTATATGCGGATAGGGTCCGGCATGTTTTTTTGGCATGAATGTGCTCGTGTCGTGACATTGAAGCATGGGGGCGGGAGCGTGATGTTATAGGGCTTCCTGAGAGCAAACCGTATTGGGAAGTTGATATTAAAACAGTAGATGGCATCATGAATGCCAAGCTGACAAGATGACTCCCAAACTCTAGAATCTTGGCAGAAGCAGAATATTCCAGCATGATAATGATCCAAAGCGTACTGCCAAAAGCATGCAGGAAATGGAAAAGTGAAAAGTATGACCTGCAGTCTTGAATCCAAAATAGCTCTTGTGTTCATGTGACCAACAATCAAAATATTTACCATTTTGTCTGACAATCATATCTGGCGTAATCATCAACAGTAATACCACCAGGCCAGATAATGGTGAATCTCTAGGTACATTTACTGACTTTTACACAAGACTGTATATGGGATATTCATTGTGTTAACATTTATTTCACGACTTTGCTACCTGAGATAAAAATGCAGGATCCAGTGATCATTACCAGGAGCTTATCTTTGACAAGGATGAGCCTCTTCTCTCTGCTGGATGGCTGATAACCACAAATCAATTTTCTTTTTTGTCTGTAAGAAACGTCTTCCAGGTTTTTGACCTTGTATGCTGCGGCATTCCCCATGCACAGCTGGATTCGCTTTTACAATCTATAGAAAACACCTCGGAAAGCACATTGAAAAATGGGATAACAAATTGATGCATCTCTGGTATCCTCCATGTTGAAGAGCTTTAACTCTGTTAGCAAAAATAAAGGTGTATATGGAAAGTGATTTAAAAAAATAAGACTTGAAGCTCATTAATAATAGAAATATTTTCTACTGTAGGACCCTGACTTTTAAAAAAAAAAAAAATTATTTTACACAAAAATAAAACCTCTAGAGTTGTATGCTGTAGATACACAGTGCCAAAGGTCACAAGAGGGCAAGATTTACCCAAACATAAAGTTATGAGAATAAAATAACTATCAGAAACCTTCTTATACACAATGTACTGACCCTATTGGCTTGTTAACATTTCAGTATTTTAATTATTTTTTACTTCTTTGCATTGCCCAAGTGGACACTCCACCCACTCACTCACTCACCCACTCACCCACTCACCCACTCACTCACCCACTCACTCACTCACTCACTCACTCACTCACTCATCTTCTATACCACTTTATCCTGTATTCAGGGTCACAGGGGGCCAAATTAAATATCAGACTGTGTGATTTTTTTTGGCCATCCAGTGCAAGAGGTATTACAGTAGATAAAATATAAAAAAAAAAATAAGAGACCACGTACCACAGTGTGTTTACAATGAATGCCACAGAAAATGCATCATTTGATGCTTTGTCACAGTTACAGGACAGAGTCAACTTAGTTTACTAAAGTTAATATGTTTCAATTATTTAAATAAGAGGAAAAAAAAGAAAAAAAACACTCACTCATCGTCTATACCGCTTTATTTTGTGTACAGGGTTGCGGGGGGGCCTAGAACATATCCCTGGAGACTTAGGGCACAATGCATTACAAGGCACACACACACTACAGGCAATTTGGGAAGCCAATCAGCATGTGTTTGGACTGTGGGAGGGAACTTTGCAGCACCAAGCACGGGGAGAGCATGCGAACGCCACACACGCAGATCCCGAGGCGGGAATCGAACCCGGACCCTGAAGGTGCAAGGCGAAAGTGCTAAACACTAAGCCACTGTGCCGCTTGAAATTTTTTTTTATAATATATATATATATATATATAGAGAGAGAGAGAGAGAGAGAGAGAGAGAGAGAGAGAGAGAGAGAGAGGTTGGACATACTGTTTGTGTGATGTTATATTGTCTTAATATGGCAAAATCCGATATGTAAAAAAAAATATATATATATATATGTAAAAAAAATATATATATACTTAAGTATAGTGATGGAATCCAAGTGCTTCAGTGTTTTCCACCTTACGCGATTATTATCATTTTAAAAACGCACTTAGTTTGCATTGAATGTTATGAAAGTTTAGCTAATACTGTCGGACCCTTGAGCGAGGGCCTTCACCCCCAAGTGCTCAGATACAATCGGGGCGTTGAGCTGGCAACCCGACCCTGTAAATAACAGCCACAGAAGCGGCGGATGAATATGATGTGCCGGACGGCACGTAGACAGAACCATCCATGTGTGAAGTACGACTGAATCTGATAGAAACGACTGTTTCTATTCTGCTACTAATACTAATACTATCAGATCTGATCATATTAATTTTAACAAAAATCGTTCGTGTTTCATTATCACAATCTATCAGGAGTAAAAACAGTCAAGTGAACAGAGCAGGAATGAAGAAATGGCTTGGTGGATTCCTGATAAGAGTCAAAATAGAAACTCTTCGCTGAATTGCAATTCCCGCTTTACCATTTATATTATCATTTAAAGAGCTTTAAAAAAAACATCAAAGGCCACACTGAAGCTGAGCAGTCTATTTTTAGAAAGAGAGAGACGGTGTGTGTGTGTGTGTGTGTGTGTGTGTGTGTGTGTGTGTGTGTGCGCGCAAGTGCGCGATGGGAATTTCCTGTGACTATGATGAATTAGTAATGTTCTGTGTGTGTGAGAGGTTATTTATGTTATGTAAGTATGAATTACTGTATACCTTTGTGCATGTGTGTGTGTGTGTATGTTTGAGTGTGTGTTGTGTGTGCGTATGTGAGAGAGAGAGAGAAAGGGGGTGAGAGAGAAAGCAAAAGATATTGTTAAACGTGAGTAGAATCTAAAGGATCGCTTACGTGTGTGTGTGTCTGTGTGCATGTGTGTGTGTGTGTGTGTGCACATTTGTATGTAAGAACAGGTTCCTTAAAGTCAGATTCCTCAGCTCATAGCACACAAACACACCTTTACTCCTCGGTCATGGCAGTGGGGTGTTTATATTTATGATAAACCACTTGTACAGTAATATGATATAAACTATAGCGATGAGTGTAACATGACATACGGCCTATGACATTTAATAACAGCTTCGTGATATGCATGATGATGACCTGAGTTCATTTTATGTCAGGTTTCTTTAGACAGCATTTTATGACCCTGGTTTTATTAAGTTGTGTCATTCCGCCATTCAGCCTGACGTGTGTGACACTGCGCTCATGATTCTAGGAATTAGAACAAGCTCGATATTTCACAGCAGCAACGCTGTGAAGGTTTTATACTTTGCGTCCTGTTGATATAATAATACAAAATTCTTTATGTCGTCATCATTCAGTCCTGCCGTTACAATCTAAACTGGATTAAAGCCATGTTCAGTCTGGATCCTGCTGAATACAAGAGCACTGAGCATTATTTAATGTCGCAGAACTCGTGATATTGCACGCAGAGATAATTGCGTCCCTCAGTGCAGCGATTGTCCTGGGCTGATTTAGATTTTAGACTACTGACTTTACATTACCCCAGAGACAAACAGGTCTGCTTCTATTCTCGGGCTGCAGGATTTGATTAAAAACATCACACTGCTATTATTTCGACACATATTGCAATTGCGATATAAACTGCAATATTATACTATTAGATATACAATCTGGTCACACAAGGCAGTGTTTAAACCGAACGATGCACTGAGGAACACGACGAGGCTTTTAAATAAACAGAAATCTCGGAGTCTATAAGTCAAGCTTAGTATTTTTCAGGCGAAACGCCACATGCACACATTATGTGTAGTAAATTGCACCTTTTTGCGAATACATAATTGTACTGGTTTATATTGCAATTTCAATTTATATACAAATATGTATTAATAATTGCGATTAATTGGACAATTTCCCTCGGATTAATAAAGATTTATCCTATTTTAGTATTCAAACCTATTCATACAGACTCATACAGGCATGAAGGTAACTATCTCCGGTTTCATGTGTTTCATGTGTTTCTCTATGTAATATTTAAAACCATCTGTGATTTTCTCGTCTTTTTGATGTTTTCTCATTCACCACGATGCCTGCAATTGTTTCATATGAATTATTTATATTAATATTTAAAAAGCACCAAATTATCCCTTCCTGGTCACCAAAACCACACACACACACACACTGCATTAGTTTAAACCAACCAATGCTGTGATAAATGAGGCTTTTGATTTGATTGGACAGGACACTCTCAGGACAGGCCTCTAGGTCATGTTTAGTATTCTTCACGCAAAACCTCACATGAATTACGGACTACGCATAAATTACCGGTAATAAATTACCTGTAATAAATGACACCTTTTTGTAATTATAGAATTGCACTGGTTCATATTGCACTTTAGATTTATATGTGATGAGCTGTGCAGCGTTATTCTATTCCATATTTTACTTTTGGTTTTGAAGCCCTTTTGGGTTAAAAAATAGAAATATGATGATTTCACTTCAAATTAATATCATGATTAACTGAACATTTTTACCATGACGGCTTTATGATTTTTACAATAATTTTATTTTATTTTGTTAGTTCGCTCATAAGGTTTGTATTGTAAACTGTACTAAACGATTAAAGCTGGGATTCTTGTTTTTATCTTATAAAACAGTTCTCCATTTTGCTTCCATGTCACTACACAGGTGATATTAGACAGCACAGGAATACACACTGTGGGAAAAGCATTAACAGAATTTAAAATGAATATAAACAGAATTAAAAAACAAGTAATTGAAGCGGGGAAGATTACGTCGATTAAAGGTTTCTAAACCTCTAATCTTCTGGTTGTCACTCACTCACTCATCTTCTATACCGCTTTATCCTGTATTCAGGGTCACGGGGACCTGGAGCCTATCCTGGGGAACTCAAGCTCTTACAGACTCACACACCCAGTCATACACTATGGGCAATTTGGAAAAATCCAATCAGCCTACAGCACATGTTTTTGCACTGTGAAAGGAAACTGGAGTACCTGAAGGGAAACCCACCATGCACAAGGGAAGACAATGCAAATTCCACGCGCCATGCGCAGATTTTATTGTTTTTTGTTACAATTCTGAACAATCTTAGCGAATTGTTTGCACTGCCTGCCTCCTGTGTGGATATAGAGTGCACCACCTGTAGGATTATAGAGGTACTGCAACATGTGACCGTATCAAAAGCAAACATATGTAAATTAAAAGTCGGGGTGGCGATACAGGAATTGCCCGACAAAACAGTTGCGATACGTAACTGAATTGATTTTTCACCCATCTTTAGCAAACACACAGAGCAGAGGCGAGATTTAAAGCCGCAGTGCTAATCACTAAGCCGCTATACCTCTCTCTCTCCCTAATTGACTTAAAATTGTTTCCGAATTATAAGAAATATGCATCTTCACCTTTTTATCCATAAAATGAACGTCTGAAGTGTCAGTTCTGGGTTTGAGATACCTTACGGTTATTTTTTTGATTAAAGACAAGAAACCGTTTGCTTGTATTTGTGCGATTTCATGGACGGAATGAATTCATGATGCAATCAGGGTACACATGTGACTCTAGTGTGTGTTAACGCAAGCAGCCAGGTCTCTGCTTCTACTCCAAGATAAATTATACAATTAACAAGCATAATACAGGCGTGTGAAAATGACACTCGGGTAATGGGAATTGTTTTGGAAGAAAGAGAGGGAGACAGACAGAGCGAGAGAGAGAGAGAGAGAGAGAGACAGACAGAGCGAGAGAGAGAGAGAGAGAGAGAGAGAGAGAGAGGGAGAGAGAGAGACAGACAGAGCGAGAGAGAGAGAGAGAGAGAGAGAGAGAGGGAGAGAGAGAGAGAGGGAGAG
>JAQQZT010000036.1:8026302-8039088 GCA_030068275.1 Clarias platycephalus | reverse complement strand
CGCTATCCGCTCCTTCCGCTTGCGTGAGCTCACAGACGCCCCTGATTGGCTGTAGAGCCGTGATTAATGCGGGAGCATGAAGTACCTCTCATCCCTCCCCTCTGAGAGAGCTCGGCCAATCAGCTCTCTCGAGACCGCCGGCTGTGAGAGGTTACAGCATCACCCGGGAACCGAACCAGCGATCCCCGTAGTGGTATAGGGCGAGCACTTTACCACTGCGCCACTCGGAGGCCCCCTTTTAATGACATTCTTAAATGAAAAAAATATATTTATGCAATAAAAGTGCTCAATATTTAGTATGAAGTCCTTTATTCTTCAAAACCTACTGGATCCGGCTGGGCACAGAGTCAGTAAGACACCTGCAGCACCTTGTTCAGTTCTGCAGCACCTTGTTCAGTTCATGCCTGTTTGACGGTTTCTTCACTGCTAATACGTTCTTTTGGGTTTAGATTTGGGGATGACCCAGGCCAGAGCTCCAGAAGCTGAACGCTATTGTCACATTGCCAGTTTTCAACCCTTCAGCCAGAACTCATTAGTGAAGTCACCTGTTTTGTGCACAGGGAGAACTATAATTGGCATATGTTGTCTTAATACTTTTGGCCACCACTTACTGTTCGTCTTAATTCTCACACTCAACTCTCGACTTTTATCATGAATAATCTTTATGTTATTCCATCATCAATATCCACTTCATCCATAACGGAGTTCTCAACTGAAACCTTTTTTAAATTCATGTACTGTATCTCTGTCCGTGTGGTTCATTTCTTTCGTTCTTTTCCAACAGTTAGCAGCTGGGGATTAACACATTTCTTTGAATATTGAAAGGACATACACTGGGAGATTTTATTTCACCCAAAACATCCAACATTTATCATGAGAGAAGGCAAAGAGCCGCTGTGTGTCAGTGCAGCTAACACGCAGAAAAGACTACGGTTCAGGCTTCAGGACATTTTAGACTACAGAGACTTTGAACAACACTATATCTCCTTGGTAATTGCTTCTAAGTTGCTCCGAATTGCCTCTGAACTGTCTGTTTTTTTGTACAAAGCTAACTAGCTTCTAAAAAGCCTGAATCCCAAATCCCTCTCTAACCCCTGATCAAGGGCACTACTTTCTGTGTGGAACAATGGATTGCACACCCTTCAGTACATACTGTAGTGCATTAGCTTTCCATTTTACATTATTTCTCCTCCCCTTTTGGCTACACAGTACAGTATGTACTGTACATAGTACCTACATAAACTACTTTCACCCCTGAACGCTGTGATGGCTTCAGTACTCAGGCGACACCATCGCGTCTACAACCGCATCACGGCCGTGCTGATATCCAACACAACAGCACTCCCTCTCGTGTGATATTGCTTAAATATGCCGATGTTAAAATGCATCACACATGAATGTAAACAAAATATCTAAGTATGAATTCTCTAATTTTAGACGCCTGGCAACCTGGTACCAAACAACACCTGGTTGTCTGAAGTGCAGGAAATAAAATGACAAAACACGAGGCTAACTTCAGTCTTCTAAACTGCACCACACTGTATCGAATATGTAAGCAGCCTCATTTCTCACTTCAAAGTCTCCGTATTTCTTTGCTTTTGTGTGATCCTCCCTTATACGGACATATGAATAAAATATTTTTTGTCTGCTTTGTTTACTACCAAAAATTTAATTGCATATTTATAGGGTTTTTTTTCCCCACCCCTCTAATCAATTGGTGTGATGCTGGTTGTATTTTCATTTCACGGTTCTTTTGGACTATTGCAGGCAGTGCTGTAATTATTTGTAATCGACTGTAATCAAGCGTATTAAAAATTCCTCAGTGCAATCAATTAGAGCGTTAAGTGCTTGATCAATCAAAGCACAATGTATTTCCACTCAGGTTTCTTTGTGAAAAGAAGCAAAAAGGAAAAGAAACTGTTGTTTCTTCACTCATTCATGTTCGCTGAATATGTAGCCGAGCATCGATCAGCTGTCAGTGTGCCTCATTAGTAAAAGCCTCCCATTGCTTCTTCAGAAACTCATGAATTAGATAGCGTAGTTGAAACTGAAAGTCAGACAAGGCCAGTGTAAACTTGTAGCCGAAGCATCTCGAGAGACATCTGGACTCTGGTTCTGTTCGGGTTCGGGTTTGCAGAATTCCGTGCCTCAAATCGCAATAAACTGAGAACACCTTGAAACACCTTGATAATAATTTAATTGATATGTTGAAGGAAAAAATCTTAAACAAGTAGCTTTTTTCCTAATTATGATGAAGCTGATTGAGTGAATGGATATAAAGTTGCAGTAGCGAGGTGCATCGTAACCTCCGCCGTACTGTATCTTCAAATTCCTGCATTGCTGCAGAACTTTCATAAATAAAATAGCATCCTTCAGTGGGAGCAGCTGTCCATAAGTGATGGCTCGGTGTGTGTGTGTGTGCGTGTGTGTGTGTCTAGAGAGAAAAAAAAATTCTGGAAGTTTTCTTATTCCAAAAATTCTCTGTTTTATACAAAACTTCAGTCGGCACTGTGTGTCCTATGCATTGGTAAACTAATAAGCAGTGTTGTTTTGCTGAGAGCAGCCTTGAAACCACAAATCAATAGTCTCGGGCATGTCCCGGTCTTATGTCGGTCTCTGCCTAGGAAGACTCAGAAGAAAAAAAAACTTGAAAAAAAACTTGACACTCTCAGGACCACAAGATAAAGTGCATTATAAATAAAATGTATTATTATTATTATTATTATTATTATTATAAGATCATTTCCAAGAACAAGAACATTGTCTCTTTGTACAGTACGGTATGTAGAGTCATATAATACAGCACTTATACATTTCAAGTGTTTCAAGATCTTTGTCCTTTTATGTGCAAATTAACATACTGTAGCAAGGGTACTTGTCTTTCACTGCTGTATTCTGTCTTAGAAATTTGCATAGACTAAAACAAATTTTTTTTTAACCCTTTAACATCCTAAGAAAATAAAATCAGTGGAAAACTACACACCTCCTCCAAATGGTTGAGATGAAGCTTTATGGTAAAAGTATACTGTATGGTAAAGTATAAATCTTTTTTTTAAAAAAACAGAAAAAGTTTCATAAAATGCTTACTGTTTTTGTGTGTTTGGGAAATTGGATCCATTTTAAGTAAATAAAAAGCAAAAAAAAAATAATTATTATTATTATTAATATGAGGTAACATACCTCAACCAAGTGGTAGAGGTGGCGCAGTAAGGTTCAGTTGAAGACCTTTTATCAGTTAGATATACTGTATTGACTGAAAATGTGCTCTACCAGATTTTTTTGCAGAATGTTGTAGGGTTAAGGAATGGTGTTTACTTGCTGTGTGCTTAAATCAATTGTATTGATTTGTGAATCCAGTGACATGAAATGTCTTGCATTTTCTTTCATCTTTGCACTACAGAACCTGGCCAGTAGAAGTAAAGTTTTTTACTTCTGTTTTTCAGCCTAGATCTCTCTCTCTCACACACACACACACACACACACACACACACACACACACACACACACACACACAAACAGTATATACTGTACATGTAAATGTTTGCAAACACAACTCACAGGCAATAGCCATGTCCCGAAGAAACAGAACTGTTAAAGAAACTGTGTGTGTGTGCGTGTGTGTGTGTGTGTGTGTGTGTGTTTGTACACGTATTTCAGTTGTATTGCACTTCAAGAGCCCTTTGTTTTCTCATTTTGTTCTCCAGAAATCCTTATCCATGCCTGGTGGAAGTAAGAGAGAGTATCAAAGCAGCACAGCTTCCATTAGCTTGAATATTATTCCAGTTCATGATGGCTGCCTAGGCAAAGTAAAGATGAAAGATAAAGTAAAAAACAAAACAAAACAAAAAAAAATATATATATATATCTTCATATTCCCAACATGCAGGTCTGATATGTGGGATATTTTTACGAGTAAATTGTCATTCTAACTGTCATTTCCAGGTGTAGACAATAATATTAGAAATTGTTGTAATTATAATCTGTCAATCAAAAGGCGTGTGTTTGATCTAATCTCAGCTGAAGTGTGCTGTTCAATCTAAATATGAAGATTCGCTGCCGATCTACACACTTCTACACACTTCACAGTCATCACACTGATCCGCTTTATTTGATGATTCCGATGAGGGTGTGGTTTCATCAAGAATGACTCCGCCCTCCTTAGACAGGACGCAAGGACTCACTGAACGAGGACAAAAGTTATGCAAGTCACATGCTTTAATCTTCAGAAGTGGATCACAACCCTGGTGGAAACCTACAGGATAGCAGATGAAGTGACTGAAGAGTTAGAACTTCCAAACCTCATCATCAGAGACACACTGATCATGATCATTTATTCATATTTCCTCACACTTTTCGAACTCCTTGTCATAATAATATAATCGGATCATTAAAAACACAACGAGGAATGAGGTTTGTCACGCCACTACTACTGTATCCCCGAAACTAAAGGAATCAACGCCGAGACTTTGAGCTTATTAAAGCTGTACTGGTGGCTCACAGTCGGCATGCAATCTAAGAATTTGTACAAATGAAGAAAATATTTTCATCATTATGGAGAATCTAATTGATTCGTTTTACTGAAACGCTTGAAAGTGGAAATCAACAGGTTCAGCAGGTGCAGATGAAAGCAGGCCGGCACTAAATCACACCAATCTGTCATACGGATCCAGCAGCTGGTCCAGATATCTACTCCTCAGGCTTGTAATAACTCTGTACCTTGGCTATTAGCTCCATTGTAAATACTGAATAATGAGCTTAAGTGTAGTAGCAGTGCAAATGAAGTGTTTCATGCCTAATCAGTGCGTTCAGCGTCTGAGCCGTTTCTGATTAGAACGTCCTACAAAATAAAACCCAGCGTTCCTCAATCTACATCTATTCTTTACTTCTAATTTATCATTTTGAAGTGTTTACATTTACATTGACCTCATTACAATAATGTACACCGCCTGGGAAAAACAAAAGACGCTGATTTAGACCAGACAAATTACTGGACTGCATCAAAGAAAGAAATAGTTCAAATGACTCAAATTCGGTTTAAAACTGACCACCATTTTATTAACAACCAGCATCCAACTTTGTGGAAGAAATAAAATTAGATTAGCAAAAGATTTAAATTTGCTAGGGAAAGTAAAGGAAAAAAAGGTAGTATGTAGTCTGATGAGTCCAGACTGACCTTAATCCAGAGCACATGAAGCGCTGCCACCATCATGCATCGTGGCCACTGCAGTGGGGTTGCTTCAGTTGGTCAGGTCCAGACTAGCCATGTTATGTGGCAATAAAATTAAACCTGAATGTACTAAATGACGAGGTTATCACTCAGTCATCGTCTATACCGCTCTATCCTGTATTCAGGGTCGCGGGGGGCCTGGAGCCTATCACAGGAGGCTTAGGGCACGAGGCAGGGTACACCCTGGACAGGGTGCCAATCCATCATAGGGCACACACACACTTACATACTCATTCACACACGACGGGTGGAGGAACCCGGAGGAAACTCACCAAGCACGGGGAGAACATGCAAACTCCATGCGCACCAGGTTATCACATTAAAGCATTTTTTTCTTAAATTGTGAAAGAGCGGTTCTGGGGGCTGAAGGAAACATTTTTTCGCATGCATTGGCCACCACATTGAGCACGAAAATCAAAGGTGTTTAAAGAGAAAAAAAATAGGATGTGCAACCTTTTTTTTTTTTTTTTTTTGCCTACAGTAGGTAGTGTACAGTACATACAGAATAAGTTGTCCAACACCTTTTCACACACTGCATAACCTGCCTTATCAGATTCTTCATTATTCACACACAACACACACACACGAATCAAATGATAAAACCGTCTCAAGCAAGGAGCACTGAACATTTCTTCTAAATCAGACAGATGTGTTTTTTTTTTAATTCCTTTTTAAAAGATGTGTTAAAAACGATTCTGCAGATTGCATTAGACACGGCCAGTCTTTCTTTCTTCCATTCACTCCAGCCCTTTTCATTTCGGTCACTTTTCCAATAATAACAGAAGACGTGAATAAGTTGCAGCCTATTGAGTGGCTATGAGCGGCCTCTAATGTACACGCATGAATAGAATCTCAAGTTCACTCAATAAATGTTCTCTTGGTTTAAAAAAAAAAAGGGGGGGGTGGGGGGGGGTTACTACAGTAGGTGCATCTCAGGATTTAAAAAAAGCTAGTCATGTGACTCTTCCGTAAGAGACTGAGTTCCTTATCAGGGTTCCGGAATAGTCAAAAACAGAGTACAATATCAGTAATAACCAAACAAAATTCTCCATAAAAAAGAAGGGGAAAAAAAACCCTGTGGGTCTGAAGACAAAGCACCTCTATTGTTCTGAATTACAAGAAAACATCTCTACACCTGTGGCTATCCAGCAAGTTTCATTTCTAGTATGAAGTACAATCCAGATCATTTTCATCCTCCGCATTATTGAAAACCTTACGCTGGTTGCCAGTGTGTTGTATTTTGTGTAGCATGAACTGATGATGAAAAACATCCAGACAGAGCTGGAACGAATCGAACAGAACCGATACGGAGATCCGAAGTGGGAGGCATGATGATGATGATGATGATGATGATGGTGTGTGTGTTGGAAATTAGCTTAGTATAAGAATGAAAGAGCCGTTTGGAAGACTTTAGAAGGAGGCTGATGCATCCATGAAAGCACGGGGTAAAAACAGAAAGACAGAGCAAGTGTCCCTCTTTTGTGTCACACAATAAAGACGATAATGCACTTCCTTATTCACACCATGCACGTAAACGAGTGGGCACCGACTGTGTGACATAACCATGAAGGCAGGAAGACGTGAAGACAGTGGCACATAGCTGTTTTGTGATTTGTTCCACACCGGCTCGTTCTAAACACAGTAAGAGGACAATGAAACCCAAACCGAGACAACGGGCAATTTATTAGCACTGAGCAACGCTGAGTTGGGTGGCACTTTGGCAGCATAATTGCCAAGCCAAGCCAAGCTTGCACTCTCTCTCTCTCTCTCTCTCTCTCTCTCTCTTTCTCTATCGTGCGCACTCTGATGTGGTCCCTGGGGTCTCCAGAGAACGAGAGAACCGAAGAAGCAGCTCCCTGTGATTACTGGTTATAGCCTAGTGAGTGTGGGAGCATTCATACCATGAACAAAAGCGCCCACCTGACAGAATGTGAAAGAGAGCGGGATGAAGAGAGTTGCGAGCGAGAGACTGTTGGTAACAATGCAGCGTGATGTTAGAAGGTGAGAACAAAAATATGGGGTTTGATAGGAAGCGGGAGACAGAGAGAGATAAAGAAAGAATGAGAACATTCCAAAATGATCATTTTCTCAATCATGAGACACGGGGGGCGGCACGGGGTAGTGTGTTATTACCTCATGCTATCAGGGTTCCTGGTTTTTATAGGAAACGTTTTTTTTTTATGTTTAATTGTAGAGGGGAGACGAATGAGTCGCATTTCCGATGGCCTGCTTGGGACGTGTTTAATACTACTTCTACTACTACTACTACTACTTATAACAGTATCATATATCCATAGGACATATCATTTTTTTTCATCCTGTGGTTTCCTGTTGGTTTCTGTTTAATGGACTTTCATGTTATGGGACTCTTACAGTATGTTGACTTTAGTTCTGGACATCAGTTCCATCCATGCACTACACCTCACATGTCACTAGTCTCCTGATCTTCATTGTTTTACCTGTTCCTTGTTCAATTCTGTACTAAAAAAAGGTTATTTTGACTTCTTGCAGCTTTTAGGCTCATTAGTTCTCACTACCAGCCTGAAGTCACTGATATTTTACGCTGATCTGATTTTTTATTTTTATTTTTTAAACCTGTCTGAACGCACAAATCTGATGTTTTTTTTTTCTTTTTCAGATCGGATCTGAGTCACTTTGTATGTCCTACTGTAGATTGGAGATGTATACGATAGTGGTCATGCGAGTTGAGTGAGAACTGTTGGAATTTATTTGACTTTATGCTGATATGATCCAGCATGAGTTTGCATGTTCTCCATGTGCTTGGTGGGTTTCCTCCGGGTGCTCCGGTTTCCTCCCACAGTCCAAAGACATGCAGATTAGGCTAACTGGCATTCCCAAATTGCTCGTAGGGTGTGTGAGTGTGTGTATGTGCGATGGATTGGCACCTCGTCCAGGGTGTACCCGGCCTCGTGTTGGTCTCCAGTGATAGGCTCCAGGCTCCCGTGACCCTGAATACAGGATAAAGCGGCATAGATGATGTGTGAGTGAGTGAGTGAGTGATTACATTAAAGCTGATCAACCTATTTTAACTTTAACCTTTTAACTATTTCTACAAACTCTGCTAAACTTTTTCTTTAAAGATTCCTTCCTTCCATCCTTCCTTTCTATGTTTCCCTAACGCTTTCTTTCTATTCTCATGAGAGGTCGATAGTTGAGCCCTCCTGCTCTGTGTGCATTTTCATTGTGGTCTACATGCCAAAGAAACTGATTAGTCTTGTTTTCGACAGATTGTGCCTTCTGTCTGACTTCAGTCTGGTAATTAATGACCTGTACATGGATCACTCGGAGTAACTTCCTATGGTGATAAATTAGTGTTTCTAAGTTCACTTTTCACATAAATCTTAGTAAATAACATGTGAATAAATAATAATAATTTAAATGTAAACCTGATTAAAAAGAAAAGTAGAAAAGTAGGATTAGTTTAGAAAGTGTTCCTAATCCGGGGCATCAGTGTCGGATCTGTAGATATTTAAATGGGCAAATGGGCGGAGCTAACAGAACCTGTCTGGTGGTTAGAACACGCCTACACTGTACATGTACTTCACTTACCACAAGCTAGCTAACTTAGCTTTAGCTTAGATAAAATGCTAAGGTGGCTAATAGTCATTTATATGCCAACATTACTTTGTACTTGATTGAACACCATCATCCATACACCACAGGCTGCTACACAATATAGTTATGGAGACCAAAAGTATTTTTATTTTTTAATTTTTTTGTACCAGGCTGAAAACATGTATATTTCTGTTATGGATTGACTCACTTTTGGAGCCAGTGGTGGTCCTAGTGGTCATTCATAGAACTGCACATTTTTAAATATTGAAAAAGCTCAGGTGCTTCATAAAATTGAAGAATTCCTGGTTTAGGTAATCCATTATTCCACAAAAAAAAAAACTAGCATAAAAAAGTGTGTTCAGAGTAAACCTTGTAGATTCAAGAAGCAGCTATAATTAGGCCTATTTAAAAGTATTTGCCGAATGTTCTTCACACAGTGTTCTGATGAATGAATATAAGCCTGAAAAGCCGAGTTAGCATTAAGACAAATGCTAAGGTGTGTGTGTGTGTGTGTGTGTGTGTGTGTGTGTGTGTGTGTGTGTGTGTAAAAAGAGAGATTTAAAGTCAAAGAAAGAGATAATGTGCTGAACAAATCGAGAGAGAGAGAGAGAGCTCGGATCCATCGAGGCATCGACTCCGTTACACCTCTGATGGCACACTGTGGTATCTACAGTAGCATCAAGACATTAGCAACAGAACTTTTAAGCCCTGGAATTTGCTTTGTCTTTCATGGTTGTTTCCTCAAGCAAACCCCACAGATGCTCAATCAGATAGAGATTTGTGGAATTTTTCCAGCAAGTGTACACCGTAAACACTTTGTCGTGTTCCTCAAACCATTCCACTTTGTTTTTGGCAGCGTACACACTCCTAGCATCACGATCTGGCCCTTTTCAAAGTCACTCAGATTCTTCCAACATCAACTTCAAACCAAGTGTTAAAATACTGCCGAATATATCCCACCCCTTGACAGGTGCCGCTGTAACGGGATAATCAATCATATTCACTTGTAAAACATTCAACCTGTTAAATGTTATGGCTGATCGGTGTAGAGTACGTATTAAAGAAAGTTTAATATCATATACAACACCGTGGAGAGTATTGATCTCTTTTGGAATGGCTGTAATTTAGAAGTAAAGATTACTTACAACAATAGTGTTGTCAGTCATTCGTCCATAATAACAATATAAGCCATCACTGGACGCCATTCAGTTTATTGCTTGTAACCAGCAGCATAAAAAAAAATCAAACAGGTATTACTGCTTTACTGCACAGACAAATATTAACTTACAGTATTTAAGGAATAAACGGAATGGGTAAGATTTTCCGGTGTGATAATGTGAGCACCCTGAAGATGCACCAATAGCAATTTTCTTGCCGGATTCTGATTTCTGTGTTTTTTTTTCTTTTCTTTTCTTTATTTTCCAAGAATTATGACAGCCTTCACCAATGTCTTTTTAACTTTAACAAAAATGTAATTATATTCATTATTGTGCCAAAGTATTTCTTCAAAAGAGACGGACTTTCTTGTATTATAGTCTTGGGAAATAGTTCTAAATGCTTCCTGAAGGATGTTTTTGGCTCCCATTTTCAGTCCAGTCCATGTTCTGTAAGTGAGCAGTTTCGGCAGGATGGGTATCATTTTGGGATTTTTACGATACCAGTGCCAAATCTAAAATTTTGAAACAGTACTGGTGCCTAAACAGAGCCTGAACCGGTATTTTTTTTAAAAGCCAAAACAAAATGTGGGATAACATTAAAGAAAGGCTTTTAATTGAAATTCAAAAAAAAAAAAAACTATATATAAAAAGTTTAAAGTATACATACATATAAGTAAATACAAAACACAACAAATTTACATACTCCTTAACCAAACTACAATAAATCAACACCAATAATAACTTGGTATGCTACAAACCAGCTTCAAATTTCAGCAATTCTTTTACAGAAATATCATCATATTTAGGGCCTCCGAGTGGCGCAGTGGTAAAGTGCTCGCCCTATCATCTGGAGATCGCGAGTTCGATTCCCGGGTGATGCTGTAACCTCTCGCAGCCGGAGGTCTAGAGAGAGCTGATTAGCCGAGCTCTCTCAGAGGGGCGGGATGAGAGGTACTTCGTGCTCCCACATTAATCACGGCACTACAGCCAATCAGGGGCGTTTGTGATTAATGTGGGAGCACTCGGATAGCGCTGTCCTCCGGTGTGTGTTACGCCGCCCCCAACGGTGCGTGAGCGAGCAGTTCGAAAAGATGCTGCCTTCACGTGGTTCGGAGGAAACATGTGATAGTCCTCGTCCTTCCTGACTGAGTGGTAGTAGTAGCCTTAATGTGGGAGCCCCCTAGTGACGGGGAGGAATTGGACATGAGAAAATCAGGAAGAAAAAAAAAACATAATAAAAATGTCACCATTTTTGCCTTATTTAGCAAAATACAACACCTCTCCTATCTTGCACACGAAAACACCCTCTCAGTTGGTGTTGATAAGGCGTGTATACACCGGTATGTATTGGTAGGCTGCTTCCCCCACCACAGGCTACAGGGTCAGGGCTACAAATATGGTGACATTTTTATTATGTTTATTATGTCACTAGGGGCCTCCCACATTAAGGCTACTACTACCACTCAGTCAGGAAGGTCGAGGACTATCACACGTTTCCTCCGAACCACGTGACGCCAGCCGTCCGCATCTTTTCGAAACAGGGTCTTGTTCTGAACACTGCCAGCTGATGCTGTTAAACACGGTGCATCCCTCTGCTTTTACCTTTTAACTACATCCCATGTGTCCTCAGATGGTTTATTAGATTTGACGTGTTTCCCGCTTTACACACTGCAATTGTTGAAGGACATTTTTTCCTTTCTTGTGAAAAACTGCCACCCATTGGAATGTTTAGCTTTAGGCATTTTAATTTAAGCGTGTTTAGCTTAGCGAGAGAACGCTACCTGCTGCCATCAGAGCAAGTGTAATTACTGCATTCTCACACTGCAGTCACATAGATGCTCTGATCTCCCGAGTTATACAGTAAGTCGGAATGTGAAAACATGGATTAGTTGGATTTGTATTATTAGAGATGCTTCTTACCTCAGTTTCAGAGAACCGGAGGACAAATATTTCAATTGGTCGCTCAAAATCTGTGTTTCAGAGGAATGTTTTATGTTTGTTAAGCCACACATTGACCTATTAATCATTCTAGCATAAAAACATCTAACTAAAGGCATGAACCAGTGAGAAACAGGCGCAGATGATGACAGATGATCAGGCCAGTGGTTAGTATACTGGTGATGCTGAATGCTGAGTGGTTGGAACAGATGAGAAGGGAAATGAGGTTGCCGCTGAGATTCATACATAAAAAAAAAATTATAATAATTTTAAATGGTATACCGTCATGACTGTGGGAGGAAACCAGCACACCCCAAGGAAACCCACCTTAGCACAGGGAGAAAATTTTACTCTTTGTACACAGACCCAGAGGCGGGAATCAAACCCAGAACCTGGTGGTGTAAGGCAACAGTGCTAACTACAGTACAAAGCCACCGTGGCGCCATACACAGTTGCTCCCATTTGTAAAAAATTTTATCTACATTATTTAATTGAATTCAAAATGAAGAGATGTTATTAAATTAACTTTACCACTTTCTCCAGACCTGCACAATGTGACACAGCCTTCTCAAGGTTACTGCTCTTACAGTACTTGCTACTGGCTTTTTTTTTTGTGTGCGTGTATGTGCAAATAAAATCCTGAGTGTGTCAAGGCTTCATAACATGCTTCCTCCAAGACACATAATGGTAGTACATGACAATCAAACTGCTGCACACGTAACATTAGAAGATGGGAACGAAGTGCAGACGCCCATATTGATGCTATGATTGATGTACGAGTGCACCGTTTCCCCCTGGAAACATGAATCGGTCGGTATGTGTCCGATTCTGAATCTGAAATTTCCACTGAAGTCACGGATGAGTAAATGCCACTCGACGTTGCTTTTT
>JAQQZT010000036.1:8011912-8026202 GCA_030068275.1 Clarias platycephalus | reverse complement strand
GATGGGGTCTTTCCTAAAGTTACTGGTCCCATTAACAAAGGCGCCTGTCGAGTCAGAAATCGAGGGAAACTCACGACTCACCCGGCAGAACATTATATTATTTAGCTGGTCATATTCCAGCCACAGAAATTCTTTTGTCCATGAAACCAAAAAGCTGCTTTTTTCTTTTTGCCTCATAGTCTGATTTGTCATATCTTTCCGCTTTGTGGTCGGCTTTTCTTTGGCTGCCCCTTCCTCACCCTGACCCGTCTTATTTGGCTCAGCAGAACTAAAATACCTGCATAATTTTTACACACACACACACACACACATAACGGTCAGCGATTTTTTAAGTTCTCTGCGCAATCAGCCTCTATCACATGTTTCAGCTTGCTGCGGGAGATTTCACTTGTCACGTTTGAATAGTAAGCTAATGAGTGATAGGACGATGTCAGAGGATTTGGTGCGCAATTAACCCGTCACTGACCAATCAGTACTGCCGCTCTCTATACACAGTTCGCGCGAGTGGGAAAGTGAAAGTAAAAAACAAGCGCGAATTCAAACGCGATTTCAATATTTCACATATAGACAGCGGTTCATCGATGCCCGAAAATGACATACTGTAATTACCCAGCTACATTTGCGAAAAGAATGCAAAAGCATTGGCATATATTTTTCCTTCCCATGATAGCCAGGGCTGAGATAGACTTTGGTAGCCCGACTGGAAGACACTATAGCCCCGGGACGTCGGGCTGAGCCCTGATTAAGAAATTTCCAGCTCATCGTCTAGACCACTTTATCCTGTATACAGGGTCACATGGAAACCTAGGGCATGAGGCGGGGTACACCCTGGACGTGGTGCCAATCCATCACAGGGCACACACACACACAATCACATGCTCATTCACACACTATGGGGCAATTTGCCGACGGCAATTAGTCTTTTCTGAATGTTTTTAGGACTGTGGGAGGAAACCGGAGGAAACCCACCAAGCACGGGGAGAACATGCAAACTCCATGCATACTACAGACCGGAGGCGGGAATCGAACCCGGACCCTGAAGGTGCAAGGTGACGGTGCTAACCACTAACTGAACCGACTGAAAAAGTTTTGTTGTTTTTTTTATTTGCCTTGGATGATACTGCGACATCCTTCAGTCTGGAATTGTGTAACACAAGCGCAATACAGATGATAAATCCTCATCTTTGACTAATTACTTCAATCTTAAGGTTATTTAAAGATTCCGTATCATTCTCATTCTCCGCCTATGATTCATTCTTCATGTTGCTTCTGGATGCTGCTGTTAACAGTGTGAAATCTGTACAGAGCTTTTGAACAAAATGGTTCTTCATGTGTTTTGGATATAAATTTCTTTTTTCATCAGCAGTAATATGGGTGCCGATATACTGCATATATACAGTACTGCACTGCACTGTATATAGAGAAATGTTTGAAATCAGCCAGATGAACTCTTTCTAGATTTATACAGCAGGAAGCTTTGGGCAAAACGTTGTCCGGGAGAGCGGGGAAAAAAAAAAAGGAGGAAAATGAAAAAGAAAATGTTTGTGCTTCCATTTCACAGACTATTAGATGTTAATTGGGTTTGAGCTCGAAGTGAGCTTAAATTATCTTATATAACACACAGGATGTTGCATGGCCTGAGGCTTGCAATCCGCAAAAAATAATCATAATAATTGTAAATTTCTTTAGCTGACTTAAGAAACATCTTGCTTATTAGTTTTTATTGCATATTGTTTGCTCTCGTCCTACCAACATATTATAATACAGCATCCTGACTGGGTGTTAAGCCGTTTGAAGCACTCGGGCTTTGCTTTTGGAAGTCTAGCAATGTTTCTCTCATGAGAGAAACCACAAACACACCACACACACACACACCACACACACACACACACCACACACACCAGCAAAGGAGTCATGTTGAGCTAGAGCTGTTTGATGTGAGTGAAGGCTGGAGTAATGGAGATAAATATGAGCTTTGCCAGCCTTTCTCCTCCTCCTCCTCCTCATCCTCTGGCAGTGGAGCCGAGACTCGAATGTGGCCTCCAGCAGGAGTCAGGGAGAGTGGAGTCGACTGAGAAAGAACCCGAGCTAATTATAACTGGCTTTTGTATTTAGGGGCCTCGCCGGAACTGGTTCTTAGAAGTCATATCTCTTTGTGTTTGTGTTTTGTTGCATCACCTTGTTCACGGCGGTGCCGAAAATGCTCCTGTTTAAAGCTCCGTCTAATTAACTCCATAACGAAGCCTGGGAATTGTCCTGTCATACCGTAGCCACAGTATGCAGGTATCGTGTTGACCATCCTGCAGCTGGTGAGGAAAACAGTTCATGAAACACAGTATAGGAGGATAAGATGCTAGGTTCTTCTCCTGGGTTGAGAAAACATTCCATCACATACTGTAAGGATCACCAGTGATGTGTTTATCTTGAACAGCGTCGTAGTGGATCCAGAACCTGGAGCATCAGGGTGGTAGATAATCCAAGGAGCAGCCTGAATGAGACCCTAGTCCGTCACGATACACTTTCAGAACTCCGTGTACGAGTTAACCCTGGAATGGTTTTCGAACAGGAATCAACTCGTGTAAATTTAGACCACCGTAATGATATGCATGTTAATTAAATTTCCATTCCCACTACATCAATTTTCATGTTTAATCAATATGATTAACATTCCTTTTTTTTTTTTTTGCCTGTAATCGGATTTGTTTGCTTGTATACTTGCCAATCAAGACTCAGACTCATTAGTTTAGTAATCTTCCCTGGTGATTTGTGAGCGACCGATTCATTAAGCAGAACCTACAGTAATTTCACGACGGTAACTTATCCTGAGAAGTACAGTACCAGTCACACTGGACACACTTTCTAATTCACTGTTCAGGGATTTATTTTCTACATTCTAGAATAAGGCTGGAGTTTAGTTTTTTTTTTTTTTTCCCCCAAAACTATGCAATAACACATATGGTATTAGGTGGGGGGTGGAAGGGGGGCAGGTTGGCTTTTTGGACAACATTTTGAAGTCCTGAACTGAGGCTGTAGATACTGTAGAATTTTTTATGGCTGTCTTTCAAACAAAACTTTCATGAATAACCTACAATACCAGTTACAAAATGATCTTGCTGTGTGAAATGCTCGAGAGATACCCACACACTCACCTTCTATACCGCTTTACCCTGTATTCAGGGTCGCGGGGACCTGGAGCCTATCCCAGGAGGCTTAGGGCACGAGGCGGGGTACACCCTGGACAGGGTGCCAATCCATCGCAGGGCACACACACACACACACACACCCCCATTCACACTACAGGCAATTTTGGGAACGCCAATTAGCCTAACCTGCATATCTTTGTACTGTGGGAGGAAACCGGAGTACCCGGAGGAAACCCACCAAGCACGGGGAGAACATGCACACTCCATGCACAATCGAGCCTGGCCGGGAATCGAACCCAGACCCTAGAGGTGCAAGGCAACAGCGCTAACCACAACACCACCATCGAGAAATACTCCAGGAGAAAATATTTTTTAGCCAACCTGCCCCATAGTGGGGTAGGTTGGCATAAGTGACAAGATTTCTACTATGCAAAATAGACAAAACGGTAAGAAGTCTAAGCAATCTGCAACTGCAACTGTTGTGCACCATTATTCGCTTCTATAACTGGAATATAACGTGCTACGGTGCGATACAGAAGGCCAGTTTCTGCTCCTTTGGGTTTGAAGCTCGGTCACTTTAACGGATGTACTGTAATTGCGAACCATCTGAAAAAAAAGTGTTAATATCGTCTGGTACAGTATGTGCATTGTGCAGTATAATTGTGTTAATTGTTAATTATAATACTTATACAGTGTGCCAACCAGACCCATCACTGTGCCAATCTGACCCGACCTGGCCTTGGCCCATATTTTCCAAATTGCAATAAAGCAACACAAGGCGCATACATTCTCGCATAGCAAACTCAATATATTTCCTTTCCTATGAACTAGATTCGGCTTTAAATTGTAAGCACACATCTTTCTTTCTTGCTGCACTGAAACAACCTTCGGGGTTTGAAAATCACGCATTTGACCCACTGCAGCAGAAATGATGCAGACATGCGAAATTCCTGGAATCATGACCTCACACACGACTCCTCCTTCCCATATTCTTACCATGTGGAATCTACCAACCTGCTCCTGGGCCAACCTGCCCCCCCTTTCCCCCTACTGTAATTAGTGTAACAACATCAACACTCAGCTATTATGTTAAGACTTTTTAAGACCAGCTGTTCTGGAACGGTATTGTGTCAAGTGCATTTGCAAAATCAAGCGCCATGATGAAACTGGCTCTCATGAAGCAAGACCAAAACGTACCTCTGCTGCAGAGGAGAAGCTCATTTAGAGACACCAGCCTCAGGAATCACCAATTAACAGCAACCGTTATGAAGGCTTTACAGAGCATGAGTAGCAGACACACAACTGTTCAGAGGAGATTATTGTATATTTTGGATGATTCTTAAGATGGTGTGTTGGAGTGTCTTGTGTCCACATGGCAAAATGCACAGTGAATAGGCGTGGGCTTTCCGTCTACCTCAAAGGTGACGACCTCCCTGACAGAATCATAGCAGGTTCCTGTGTGAAACCACACACACCCGGGCCCTGGGACCTGCCTGCTGATGCCAAAGTGTAGTCCTGTAGGCTCTTCATGGTCTTTCTCCATGCACAGAGTAGGGACTTATAAATAATGCAGGATCATATGCATGGTAATGGGAAAAGAGCTGCATAAAAATGGATACTTTGTGGAAAAACTAAATGTAATGCTGTGGTTGGAACTCGAGCGCGAGAGCGATAGAGAGAGAGAGAGAGAGTGTACTCATCTGACAGTAAGGTCTCTTAAGTCTTGCATGCAACATTACACTCAAGACCCCACATCTCACCTTGACCCACAGTGACACCGTGACACACACACACACACACACTCTCTAAGCTCAGGAAAGATGACCGTCAATAGAAGACTACACGAGCAGCACGGAGACGTGACACATGAGACGGTGTCCCCTGGCTGTGTCATCCTGACAGATTTTTAGACTGTTTTTAGAGCGGACATACTTGACCGTCTCTGTCCCTTCTGCCCTACACACACTCATGGCTGCACATGCAGTTGGCTGAACGACAGAAAATAGCAGCAGTGGCTCGCGTTTACATTCCTCTGGTCTAACTGCTTAAAAGCTGAACAGATCAGATTTCATCACATCCTTTAAATTGTGATTTATAATAGAGCTTTAAAAAAATCTGTTTATCTAATCGAGAGAAAACATCTGTGTCTCATTGAACGTGACTCATTAGGTGCACCAGGTGCACAAAGTGCAGGCGGTAATGTGGGAGATGTTTAGTCTTCCACTTGTTAATGTTACCAAATTATAAAACATTAAACACATTACTTCCTACTGTATGTATCTCTTACTGTACCTCTTACAGTAAGCTCACCAGGTTTACCGGTGTCGTTTATATGCAGGTCCTGCTCCACATGATAAGTACAAAGGGCGTTCAAATCAAACCCGGACTTGTGATGAAAGTTCTTGGAGGCATAAAACCGATCGACGTTTTCAGAAGACAGTACGGTGATGAGACTCTTAGGGCGTTTTCTAACTGGGTTCGGGAACCGTTTCCGAGCACGCTTGGCCCCCGAGCTCAGGAACCAATCCCTGGACCGATTGCAGAGGTAGTCTCGGGAATGATTCATGCGTTCCCGAGCACGGAGGGCAGGACACATGTATGCATTCACGTTCCAAAGAGGACGTGACATAATTACTTTAGACACTTCGAATGGTGCAAACATTTTAAAGAAAGCCGTACGTCCGTGAATGACGATCCTGGCCGAGGTGACTACATGAACATTCCCATGAACATTTAGTAAGTGAGATGCCTGATCCTTAAAAATCGATGGATAAATTGTGAAAGAGCTGCATCTGTCTGGATGGAACTTGCCTGGGAGTTAATGCCACATTCCCCAATATAGACCTGACCTCACTCCAAGCTATTTCCATGTTAGTCCCATTAAAGGAGATCCTGGGAGGCCAGCGTTTCAGACGGGAAGCAGGCAGTCTGATCATGGCTCCGGCATACTGCGAAAACTTTCTATCTTGATGGTGTCCAAGCACTAGTGAAACACTGGGGTATGTGCATTAGTGTTGCCTGGGATTATATAGAGAAATAAAAGGAACTTTAACCCTCATAACTGTGTTCTGTTGTAGTGCACAATCAAAAGTCCCGGTTTGACTTGTCGGAGTAAAGCTTTAACTAAATCCTTCTTACTGTAAGTCATTCATTTATCCTGTAACTTTTACAGTACATACATGACCATGCTTTGTACACATCACTCACCACACTGCAAAATTACACATTTATTCAAACCCCCTGAGCCTTGATCCTCTGCCACTGTCTGGGCACAAAAATTAAAGTACTGTAGCGCAATGTGGTGGCCAGTTCAAGTGTGAAAATGATTCCTCATGCTCCCAGAACAACTCTTGAGTCTTGTGCCGTCAGAGAAGAAGAAAATATCCATAGATGTGTTAACCCGGTCATTCAGAACATTCAGGTCGCCATCTGTCCTTTATGGCCACATAATGTTGCTGAGCCTAGACCTCACCAACTGAAGCAACCCCAGGTCATAACACTGTCTCCCTGATGCCCCCCTGATGCGCACATTGCTCCGGGATAGGGTCAGTCTGGACTCTCATTATCATACTCTCTGCACTATTATGGATACTGGCATCACTCATCAGTAACAACAGTGCTATTCTACAGTACATGCACTCTCACTCACTCATCATCTATACAGCTTTATTTTGTATACAGATTCACAGGGGCCTGGAGCCTCTCCAAGGAGACTTAAACCCTGGACAGGGCCAATCCATCACAGGGCACACATACACTCGCAAACAAAGATACAAATTGCCAAAGCACATGCAAACTCCAAGCGGGAATCGAACCCGGACCCAGGAGGTGTCAGGCGACAGTGCTAACCATTAACCACCGTGCCGTCATTCTACATGCGGCGTAAATGAAACATTGAATTTCAGTTGAATGATCTATCAAAACCATCTAATGACAAAAAAACTTCTAAGACCAAGCATTAAGGAGATACGATCATTTGTGGAGCTTCTGCAGTGCGAGAAAACAACCAGTTATCTTAAACCAGACTGACAGTGAATAGAAAGTAGATTAGGGATGGAAATAAAAAGGTGGACTGGGCTTCACTCTATTATTAATCTGCTTTTGATAAGAGGTGGAAAATTGCATATAATAAATTCTTATTCTTACTGGGTATTGTATGGCTCAATGGCTCTTATTGGGTATTGTAAAACTCAATGCCCAGGGATATTCATTCTCACATATATAGCACAATGAGACGTACATCCAGCTGCCTTAGATGAGCAGATTGACTCACGTATTGATTTATCAACATAATCAAAGCTCTAAATAAAAGTTGATTAAAAACCCAAGCTGGTAGTTTATCATCATGACAGTCGAACATATGCAGCTGTATATATATATATATAATTATAAATTGCTATTAGGAATTTTACAGCTGCTGGTCCCCCACAGCATAGAATTGGAAAAGGGATTCCCCAAACGTCTAGAAATAAGATATTTTTTCCCCTTCTTGCTGCATCAGGAGAAGAGAAAAGCCTTCTGACAACATCTATTGTTAAACAATACAAACACAACAGACCTGAATTGAGAATGAGCATCAGCACTGAATCAGTGCGTCGATCAAGTGCTATCTAAAAATATGTCTGGAAATAAATAAAAAGATGTAGACAATAATAAAACGTTACTTTATATAGTAAGGAAAAGTGGTTTGACATGCATACAGTAGTAGTTAAGCTTAGATCTTCCTTAGGGCTTTCTTTGCCCTGTGTGTGTGTGTGTGTGTGCGTGTGTGTGTGTGTGTGTGTGTGTGTCCATGTAATCACATACTCTGCCAAGTATCACACATCAATGTTCAGCTTAACACACACACACACACGCACACACGCACACACACACCCAGCATCATCCTTTCCCATACCACACAATATCAAGCAAAGTTACTTTTCAGCTGCTCCTCCTTTATTGTTCCATGGAGATACCAGGATACGTTGCCAAGACGACAAGTACAGTACCCGTTGTGTTTCCTTTGGTTGCTATGGTGAGGAAGCAGAGGGTGGGGTTTATGTAAACCAGGTACACGGTGTCTCGGCCAGCTGCACTTTGTTGCACAAACACAGGCGCACGTTAACATACTACGCTCACTAGCAACATAAATAAGCATCAACACGCGTATTAGGTGAAGGACGCCTGATTGGCTTTTCCCTATAGCCAGTCGCTAGAAATACAAAAGTCTAAAAGACTAAAAGAAATGTCTAAACACTTATATACAAAAGATAGGCATATATATACTGTAGGCACTATATATGAAGCAAATTTGTTTTTCCACAAACACCCTGAAATCATTCCGGAGAGCCATTTAAATTATCCTCAAAGATTCCCAAATACAAAATCTCACCATGTTCTAACATCACACAAAAGCAACGACTCTCAAATGCATATGTTACTGGTTCAAAGGACAAATCTAACATAAAGCATGTTAAGGAAAAACTGTATATGGAATGAAGCTTGGATACGTGGATATGTATCATGTTTCAGGCTGTTGTTAATAATAACGTAGCTAGCAGAACCTAGCATTGGCCTCAGCAAGCGTTGTCCACCTGGAGGTGTTTCCCACCTCAGCACTGGTATTGAATCGACAGTTCTGGGATCACGTTGGGTTTTTGATTGTAGCCTTATATCTTCTAGCCATGTGTTGACACCGCCATTATGGGAATAGGGTTTATAAAAAAAACATCAATAAATCTTTAACCAATTAGATTTCAGGAGCCAGAGGAGGCAGTTTTTAGTATCCTTTGTTTGTCGGTATTCATGATTTAAAACGTAGCTTTTAGATTTTTCTGGCTAGGATACATGATTGATTGATTAAAGAGATATTTCAGGTTTTTCAGGTCTGTTGGAAATAATGTGGTGCATATACAGTACAGTAAGTACATTACTGAAGGTCGAGTTCTGGTTAGACACAGAGCTTGTTCCAGGGAAATAAACAGAGTTAAAGTTGTGTTAAATCCACTGTAAGTTTGGAAGATATCAAATCAGTTTAGCTCAGTGGGACTGCAAAAGCTTGCATATTTGCACGGAACAAGGGTTGGCTCTAACTACATACTGTATGTTGTACTCAGTGACAAACTTTGGCATTTGGTGGACGCCCCTTTCCAGAGCGACTTACATTTTACCTCATTATACATCTGAGCAGTTGCGCGTAAGGGCCTTGCCTAAGGGCCCGACAGTGGTGCTGGAGTTTGAACCTGGGACCTTGTAATCAATAGTCCAACACCTTAACCACTTAGCTATTCCTTTAAGGCTTTATGCTAGCAAAATGAACACAAGAACACACAACAGACTTTAATACAGACATTAACTATTGCCTATGAAGTGGGAATACATTTTCAATTTCGTCTAAAAGCAGTGTGAAATAATATTACATCATCATCATCATCACTTTCATGGATGTCATGCTATGATTTATTTCTCATATACTAGAGGCAAAGCTCTGCTCTTCTCGCTGTTCACCTGGATTAATGATGGAGGAGCTCAGCTATAAAATGGACATTTATAATCATCGAGATCATGGTTATCCCAAAAAGATGTTCACCTGGAAGGCCGGGTGCGAACGACAACCCACAAGTCATCATCAGGGCATTGATGACTTAACGACTCCACTGAGGTTATATACAGTACAGTACAGTCCCTGCCACTCCGAGCCAGTTAGTGAGAACTGATGAAGCCTGTCAAATGAGAGGTGAACGATCTTCAAAACCGTGATCATTTCTGGTCCTTTGGGTGAAATTTTTTAAATAATGAACTGTCACATGCACTGTTGATGTTGAAAATGATTCATTTGTTCATCTAAATTTCAAGGTTACAGTGAACCTCAAGGTTATCCGGGCAACACTGGAGGGCAAGGCAAACAAATGGTATGCAATTTCATCCATCATAAGATATTACACACACACTCACACACTAGTTCACACCAAGAGACAATTCAAAGATCCTTAATTACAAGAACCTGAAAGAACTAGAGAGTCCAATGTGCTGAAGAACTGTTCATCACTAGGACAGTACACTGTTTCCTAAAACAGTCCAAGACACCCAAATTAATGAGCGACTCCAGGTCATGTCTTTTGCTCTTATTAACCGAACTGCTTGCTCCTGTTCTCCATGTACCCAAGACGGCACCATCACCAACATGCTGTAAGAGGGACATTGGGTCATTACAGTACACGTCATTCTGCAGCCATTCATTCTGATTTCAATCTTCCATTAACATTCATTCTTTAATCTTATCACAAATTAGGGCGTCTTGTGAGGTTCAGGCTCCAGGCTTCTGCTCCGAGAAAAATTAATACAATTTCTCTCTTAAGCGCTGTCTTAGAAAATAAAACTCCATAATGAGATTTCATGTCCGCTGCTTATTAGCCTTTGATTGTGGTTAAGCCAAAGTCATCATATTCACTGTGGGACTTTTATTTTATTGGAAATCATATTATTTATATGAATAAACTTTAAAAAAAAGAGAGAGATAGAGTGAATAGATTGATATAGTTTTTCAACTGGTGGCAATCTTTCACAGCGTAGTGCAAATCTACAAGGAAATCATGTTTGAATGAATATATTATTAGGAGATGTGGACCAGCATGTAATATCAAATCATATGAACCGCTTCGGGCTCCCGAGTGGCGCAGCGGTAAAGCGCTCGCCCTATCATCCAAAGATTGCTGGTTTGATTCCCGGGTAGTTCTGGGGCCTAGAGACAGCTGATTGGCTGAGCTCTCTCAGCGGGGGTGGGATGAGAGGCACATAGCGCTCTCACATTAATCACTTCTTGATAGCCCATCATGGGCAAGCGGACGGAGGGGATAGTGCTGTCCTCCGAGTGTGTTACGCCGCCCTCAATGGTGCATGAGCGAGCAGTTTGAAATGATGTCGGCTGGCGTCACATGGTTCAAAGGGGAAGGCGTGATAGTCTTCAGCCCTCCCTGGCTTAATGTGAGAGCCCCCTAGTGACGGGGAGGAATTGGATATGACTAAATTTTTTAAAAAGTAGCATAAGCCGCAGCAGTCTCCAACGATATGCGCTTGATTCACTTCATGAGCCTCAGAGGAAGCATGTGCTGGCCTTAATCCTTTTTGACTGGTAGTTCGTGGAAAAGAAAAAGTTATAAATATAAACAGAATGCATACACAGGAGGTCGGACTGTTGCCATGGAAATGATGAAGAGACTAGTCAGGGGGTTTAAGAAATGGGACTGAAGTTTGAACTCAAGTGTGTCATGGAAGGTGGTGAAATAAACTTACGGGACAGAAGAGAAAACTAGCTTATCAGCACTAATACCGATATTATTATGACAGGAAACATGCTTCTTTGGGAAAATAGAAGCCAGGAACAAAGTTTCACTCAGAGACCATCCTCTAACTTCTTTTCATGTGGTGTTGAGAAGGTGAGAAAGAGAGAGAGAGTGCGCACTTCGGCTTGTGCTGCCCTCGTCTCCTGTACACTCAGCAAGCGCTCCGCTCAAGAGCTCTCAGACGAACCTGTGACCCCGCATTCACGTCTACCAGATGGATCTTAATAGTAACGCCAGCCAATCTCAACACCGGAATGCCTGATCGTTTTTAAGTGCGGGTCTTGTCCCAGTGCTCCTAAACCGTCCCACCTATACTCAACACACAAACACTCCCACATACACGCACACTCCTAAATCATTGATTAGTCCTCTATATGGTACCTTATGATCCTCTGTACATCAGTAATGAGGTGATTCCATCCCTCATCCTTCTAAAACAGAACAGGAGTGGCTGGTGGGAGAAGGGGGGGGGTGGTTCATATGCGTGAGTCACATCTGCACCACACTACATCACAATGACTCACTTTGTATTCCTAAAGGCAAACCAGGAAGGCAAACTTTATAAATACCAACTAGACACAAAGTCAAAAGACTGCCTTAATCGGTGACGTCAGAGAAACAGAATTGATATGTCGTATAAGATTATGAAACTTATGTCTAGACATTTTTTATATAATTTAAGCTTTACATTTTCTTCATTCTATTGGCAGAGATTAAAGCAGGATTATCTACTGACAGAATACGATTAATTCATAATTAAAATTCGATTAAATAAGAAGGACATTGTAACTCAAACAACCACTCTTTACAGCCGTGGCCAAAAGTTTTGAGAAGCCCTGACAAGCTGTCAGTCAACTTCTGGGCCACATCCTGACTGACAGCAGCCCGTTCCTCTTGAGGGTCGACCATACGTTCTCAATCAGATTAAGGTCTTGGGATTTTCCTGGCCATGGACCCAAAGTTTAAATTCTTTGTTCACTTAGTTATCACTTTTCCTTAATGGCAAGATGCTGGACGAGGCTTTGTCTGTCACCAAACTGTTCTTGGATGGCTGGGAGAAGATGCTCTCGGAGGATGTTCTTAGACAAAATTGTGAGTGAAGCCACTTCTTCATCTGAGAAGCCACCCCACACATGAATAGTCTCAGGATGCTTTACTGCTGGCATGACACAGGACTGATGATAGGGCTCATACATTTCAAGAAGTTCATCAACGACAGACTAATGTTCTGCAGAAGGTACAGGGATTGGACTGTTGAGGCCTGGGGAGTCATTTTCTCCCCTTTCCGATTGTTTGGTGCATTCAGGAGAACAGCTTGACTGGAGAAGAAAAGGTGAGCTCTACCATCAAGTCCTGTGTCACGACCAACAGTAAAGCATCCTGAGACCATTCATGTGTGGAGTCACTTCTCAGCCAAGGAAACCGTGGTGAGCAAAACATGCTACATTTTAATGCACTATAACAGCAGAGTCTGCAGCGGGATTGTGCGAGCTGGCGTTTATTACTTGGGGCGGACACTGTGACGGTTGATGTGGCAGAACTGTATTTTATGTCCGATGAACAATTTATGTTTTCTATTTCTCTAACTGAGCAGCGAGCGACATACAGTACAGCATGTGTTTGACTGCAAACGAGGCAAAGCTGAATCAGCGAGCGAGCTGGAAATAAGCACTCTTGCCTGTTAAAGTAGTACTTCACTGCCTGCAGACCACACTATTAATAAACGAAAACGTACACGTGTTCTGCGTCTGCTCCGTTCTCTGGCCATTGTGCTCCTGAGACGTATTTGTGAGCAGCCTGATTACCGTCTTTATTTTGATTTGATTTCGAGCGTCACATTCGCGGCTACTGTGTTTCAGCTTGTTGTTTTGTCCCTGGCGGTTCATAAATATTAGGCAAGACAAGGCCACACATGAGCAACAGTATACTAGGTCCACCAGCTGGCTTTGGGTTTTAATGAGTGGACAATACACTGCTTCTGGATCTGGCTGCCAGTGAGTGCTAAACAAATAGGAGCTTACAGGAACAAAGCCATCACTTACTGAGATTACACGGTTGTTGCCCTGAAGCAAACAAAGATGCAGAACAAACACCGTGTCTCTGTTTTTTTTTGTGTGCATCTGTGAGTGTGTGTGTGTGTTTGCTAAGACGGAGATTTTTAATAATCAATCAAGTCCAAATGCATGCGTTACATTTAAAAAGACATTTAAAAAAATATATATTTCTCCACACACACACACGCACACACACACACATACACATATCTGGTCAACGCACGCTTCTACAGTGCCATTAATTGCTCATTAGGAAGTCAGCGGGTAGTAAAAGGAAGTTGATGATTAACTTTTAACAACACAGCAACAGGTAGTCACGGAGACAGAGACATGACACGGTCACGAGAGAGATACACACCCACTATGACTCGACTGAGTACGGTCACATGACCTCCCACCCCGGGGTCTGTAGTATAACGCTAATGAAGGAAAGCCGTCTTTGTAGACTAGACCTCTTAGTAAATATCTTGGTACACCTTGGTTCATGATAATAAATTATATACACTTTATATATAATTCATTATCATAATAATTACATGGATACATACTTAATGAAAAGAAAAATAGTACGATGTATATTATAATAATATAATATCATATATATGATTATGTAACAATGTACACTAACCTAAAGGATTATTAGGAACACCATACTAATACGGTGTTTGACCCCCTTTCGCCTTCTGCCTTTCGAACTGCCTTAATTCTACGTGGCATTGATTCAACAAGGTGCTGAAAGCATTCTTTAGAAATGTTGGCCCATATTGAT
>JAQQZT010000036.1:8000490-8011080 GCA_030068275.1 Clarias platycephalus | reverse complement strand
TAAGGCTTTGTTCAGTGAAGTCCAGTAGATGGAATAAGGAATATCAACAACAGTACAATAAACCAGGCCCAGTTATATCATTACCTCCAGTTTCTCAAAAATAAATAAATAAATCAGCAACATTAGCGAAAATGGCCATCGCGGTGGGAGGTAAGCTGAGAAACAGAGAAGGCTGGGGGATATGCTTGAAATCGGATGAAAGTTCACTAAAATTAACTAAAAAGCCTATAAAAAGCTCCAGCCTGTGTGTGTGTGTGTGTGTGTGTGGTGGAGCACCACTGAGCTTTCCATGCCTCAACTACAGCACATGTTCAATACAACTTCAACACCATCATCAGTCCATCTGGATGTTTTTTCGAAATTATATTAATAACTAAGTTTTTTTTATATAAAAGACATCAGTGTAATGGCCAACAAAAATACCAGACCTATGATTTGATAACTATTTAAAGGTCCCATATATTACAATTTTCTCTAACAACTTAACAATCTACTAGGTTTGTACAACTGCATATATAATGTGCAGATAATGTAGTACATAGAGTATAATGCTTTTATATATGCTGTACTTGTATATGTAATGCAGTACAGAATGTAATTACAGAAATACTGTAAATAGACAGTAATGTGCTTGAGATCTTAATAATGAGATAAAGGAATACTTCTTCTGTTCTCCCTGATATCATTAGTTGAAATAAATTTTCTGGTCGTTTATAAAAAATGACAAATATTTACAACCTCATTTCTTGTAATTATGGTGTATGGACTCATGAAGCACCTCATTACAAACACCTGTACACCTACTCATTCAGCTAATTCGCCGATCAGGTGGCAGCAGTGCAATGGGTAAAATGGTGCAGCTACAGTAAGAGCCAGCAGCTTTGTGCAAATGTTCACGTGATAAATCAGAGTGAGGAAAAAGGTGACCTGGGTATGATTGTTGGTGCCAGACAGGCTTGTTTTAGTATTCCTACTGCATAACTGCCAGTTTCCATGTTGGGTTTCATTTCTTTAAGGCGAAAAAACGGAAAGCTGAGACGGTAGTTGGCCCAGGCTTGCCGAAACTGAAGAGATGAAGGCAGTAAAAACGTAGCCTGGTTTGATGGATCTCAAGTTCTGCTGAAGCACTCAGATGGTAGAGTCAGAAATTGGAAGCAACAGAATGAATCCTTGGATCCAACCAGCTTTGGGTCACCAGTCCAGGCTGGTGGAGGTGGTGTATTGGTGTGGGGAGGGTTTTCCTTTGTCTCTGTTAATACCAGTCAATCATCAATTGAACGCCACAGACTGTTGTTTGAGTACTCCTGCTGGGCATGTGCACACCTTCACGACCACAATGTACCATCTTCTAATAGCTCCATCCAGCATGTCAGTACACTTTCATCTTGAAACCTTTTGCAGTTCCTGATCCCCACAGAGCTGGACCTGCAGGGGGGTTACTTCTTACACACTGCAGGACTGAATGAATGAATAAATGTCCCGGTCAGGAGGAACTGATGTCATGTGGTTTCTTAAGGCTGGAACATGAAATGCCACGGTTGGACAAAATAGACAGTGGGTTTATGGGCAGCGTCTGGAGATCACACAGGTGAGTTTTCCTTTTACCCTGCGGGTGTTACCTCTGAAAGCCTGTGCCACTGGGTGAGTTTATTTGTCGAAAAGTTGCACAGGTGCGAGTACAACCATTTATCACTCTGCTCATAGTCCACAAATAGAGCCAGTGGAGCCCTGGGCAGAGCTGCTTCTAAAACACAGAGGGATATTATGTGACCTGCGGTTTTGTAATCTGCAAGCTTGAAAATAGACGTGGTGACCCTTGAGATGTCCGTCCATTTACTGTACAGGTACTGAACCATTCTATCGATCCTCATGCGCTCATCACTTCTTCAACAGGGTCGGCCCGTAATCTGCCCTTCTCTGTCCTGACAGACGTCGGGGGAAAAAAATCTAAAGTGATGGAAACGAAGTATCAAGAAAGGACATAATGTTGCTTCTAAATGGCGGGAACATGAAGACAGGAGACAGCTGCTTTCTCTCCGCTCTGAGCAGAGAGGCCAGTCTTGAACTAATTGTAAAATATGACCTTTAGAATTCAATGGCCTCCCCTTAGGCACTGGAGTCTCTCTCTCTGATATTTTCATTGTCTTTCACCCTGATGCCTGTTTCCTGTACGTAGCTCAAGCAAACAACAAAATTTGTATTAAAGCCTCAGGTGTTAAACAAGGCAAAATGATGACAATAGAAATCTCACGTTAAATTACAGAGGAACAGAATGCACCATTAGCTCTAATGGAATGAAAATAATAAGCAATCGGGGGAAATGAGTAGACAATTACAGCTAATGAAGCTCAGAAAACTTTTTTTTTATCTTAAGCTCTAATGCACACTGATGCTATTATCTCATTTTAACTTACTGCTTATGCCTTGCTTGGCCACTTGAACCAAGAACCCAGCGAAGCTGATCTTTTAAATGCATACCTTAGGTTATTAGTGGCTCATGATCCATCCTTTTCTCCTCTATGCTAACACACACTTGTTCTATTAAACCTGTAAAAAATATAATCATTTGTAATAATTGATACTATTTTATTTCCATTTATTGACCTGGCTACTGAGAACATCTTCTACACTACACTTTACACTTGTTTGTGGTGTTAAGCCAGCTTGAACTGTTTTCTCCCTGTTTGAGATAAGATGAGACGAGACGTAATGAGATGAGGCGAGACGTGGCGAGATGAGGTCTGAGGATCATCATCATCATCTAATCTGACATGGACACACACTGATTTGTCATAGAATCCCATCAAGATTGTATTTCTATCATCACATTCTATAGATTCACTTCCGATCAAAATCTGCTGAAATCACATAACAAGCTTTAGACACAAGTATAGTTTTGCTCACAAGTCAATGGCAGAAAATCATAGATTCATTTAAAGATTAAGATGCATAAAGTGGATTTTATGAACACCAAAGCACATCCCTGGTGGTACTGCTTCACAAAAATATGACCTTTGCCTCAATGGAAAGTTGTTTGATCACTGAGTCTGACCTTTTCATTCTCTCCTTGGTGAACGTAGTTGAAAACTGTGAAGGACCCGCAAAGCATGATCTAGTTCTTTAGCACTAAAGGGGGAGTTGTGGGAGAGAAAGGAGGTCCCTAATCAATGTACTTCTTCAGAACAGCTTTTTAATCAGTGCATGCTTTCGTGTAATATACTCACACATCATTATACAGTACAGCCTCATGTAACTGATCACTGGCTGAATGATGAAGAGCTAAAACATGTTAAACATTGAGCGCATACACTCACTCACTCATCTTCTATACCACTTTATCCTGTATTCAGGGTCACGGGGACCTGGAGCCTATCTGAGGAGGCTTAGGGCACGAGGTGAGGTACACCCTGGACAGGGTGCCAATCCATCGCAGGGCACACACACATACAAACACTCACACACTACGGGCAAATTTGGGAATGCCAATTAGCCTAACCTGCATGTCTTTGGACTGTGGGAGGAAACCGGAGTACCCGGAGGAAACCCACCAAGCACGGGGAGAAAAGGCAAACTCCATGCACACAGAGACAGGAATCGAACCCGGACCCTGGTGGTGCAAGGCGACAGTGCTAACCACTACACCACCGTTCCGCCTCAAGCTCATATACTGCACCATAAAACAACTATCAAGATCTATCTCTTGTGAATTTACCATGCTATTTGCACTTGTAGAATATATACTAATGATGTTGTGTTTTTTCCATTTTTATTCATCACCCAGCCTTAATTTTCCCCTCGCTACTATTTGCGTCTTTGCGAAATGTCTTTCTTGTTGTTTCATTTCCAAATGATCTACACCTGTCTGACTGTTTCCTGTAATGAGAAGTGAAAATAACGTAACACTACCAATGAAATTTTGCAGCACAATGAGAAAAGAAACAGACCAGACCTGATAGGTGATAATTGTCCAATAGGGAGTGATTACTCTTCACAGGCTGCGAGGACACACACTCCCTTCTTTAACCCTTGTTGAGCACATACTGTACTGTTACTGAGGATGCTATTGTTATAACAGAAAGGCTTTGTCGATGAGCGAGGTCAGAGGAGAATAACCAGTCTGGTTCGAGCTGACAGAAGGACTAGAGCAACTCGAACAGCAACTCTTTACAAACCTGTTGAGCAGAAATACATCTCAAAAAGCTTCAGAAGCAGAAACCTATATCATGTTCAAAAAACGCGATTATCAATGATATACCACAAAAAAGCCAATGCAGCACAAAGTGCAAAAAGAAAGAGAAAAAAATGCAACTCAGCCTGTCGCACATACTGTTGGGCTTAGCAGGAAAAGACTTGATCTGGCCTCCAAATCCTTCAGATCTCAAACTGATCAAGAACCCATCAAGTCTTAACTGCTGATACTAGCAGTTCCTAGATCAGCATAAAAGAATTTCGCAAGATGAATCCCTTAGGACTCTAGATCTGCAAGATTTAGTGAAGATGTACAGTAGCACCATGGGTCCCAAGAATGTTAGCTAGGATGGTAGCAAGATGAAAAGAGAGTTTAATTTTTAAAATAGAATCGTTGCCAAGAAGAAGACAGACGGTCCTGTCCTCGGCTGATGCAGACAGCTGTTCTCTGAGGACTTGTGACTTCAGTCGCTCAATAGTTCAGGACTGGAGTTTCCTACAGTCTACCTGAGCCTCCAATAACGAACTGGACTCCATTTTAACTTAAACACATCTCCTGTTATACGGAACTTCCAGTCTCACACAGTATGATGCAGATCAATCCCTGCTATCCGTTATCACCCGAATGAGGACGGGTTCCCTGTTGAGTCTGGTTCCTCTCAAGGTTTTGTCCTCCTGCCATCTCAGGGAGTTTTTCCTTGCCACTGTCGCTGACGTCCTCTGCTCGCTCATCAAGGACAGTCTTATCATTGTGATTCACACACGTTCACATCTCATACAAACTTAATCAAAAATTATTTTGATTGTGTAAAGCTGCTTTGCGACAATGACAATTGTTATAATATATAACTTTACAAATAAAGTTAAGTGAGGTTTAATGTCTATTTATTTCATACTTTACTTCACTTCATGTCTTCTCTAAATGTTTTTATATGTAAAAACATGATTGTTGGAAATATGGGTTATATTTTTAAGTGGTCGATCGGAACGGATTAGCTGTATTTACATTATTATCACACTTCACAATATCACAACATTGCATTCCTCCTATAGTTCTGGATGAAGGATGAAGATTCACTTCTGATGAAGAAATGAAGACAGCGGTGCATCTGTAGCTCGCAGCTCAGACTAAAACATTTTTAAGGTGAGAATATGAAAGCTTGTCTTAAAGTTAAAATAAATTCTACAGCCAAAAGGGCGGATAATTCTTGTCTCACTCTCATATATACTGTGTATATATACACACACACATGTCAAAGGGTTCCCACTACACGTATAATCCTCACTTGTCCCAACATCATTAAAATGAAACATTCTGAACTGCGAGAGCTGACCTTGCAGGATGCAGATGAAAGCAATCAAAATGTCACAGAACCCATATACATTTTAACGCCCGTGCGTATCACTGAGCTTCATCTGCATTCGCCTTGAAAGGACGATAACAACTAAAACGTGGATATTTAAGAACAAGGACCGAGTGTGTGTCAAGCAGAAGGTCACTCCGACTGAGAGGTGTACGAGTGTGGCTCCCTTCCAGCCGTTTAATTCTGTAAAAGCTTAATTAAAATGATTTAGTCAAAGGGGTTATCAGCCTAGTGGCACGACACGGGAGCAGGGACCAATTATGCAGCCTTTGACAAGCGCGAGATCCAATTTCCTCCTAGCTGGAGCTGCACCTCATTCACTGACATCAACGATGAGCGATCGCTGGAGTGAAGCGGGTGACAGCGCGTTAGCTAATATAAACTGAGGGCAGATCGAAGGCCAGATCCGTGACTATGATGTTTTCTGACCTAATAAATGAAATTACTATGAGAGCACTTTTATATATGAAACGTTTTTGAGAATCTCGCCGGTGATTTGCAGGGCAGCGATAATTCTCTGATCAGCCTTTAACACACATCTGTAGGATAAATGCAGAACACCGCAGGAAACCAGGAGGGGAATTTAAAACTGGTACACAGTAGATAAAATTCTATCAAGCTACACTAGGGGATTTGTAATCTCTATACAGGGGCAATAAATACGAAAAAAGGGAACGACAAACAGTTCAATAAAAGATCGCCATGTGTACCTGCCTTGAAGGCATAAGTGTATTATAATTCCTGCACTGCCTAAGACAGGCCATCATTTTAACATGAAGCCAACAGAGTGAAAAGGCTGTTGAAGCTGTAGTAATATGCTGAAAGCGTCTGTGGTCACCGCAGTTCACGAACAGCATGATGGATCGATGTGTGAACATTAACAGGAACTCCTACTAACACGGAGTGGCTCAGGCTCTCATGGAGACGAGGAGAAAATAAGAAACCGAGAAAAAATGGAAGGCGGAGGGAAAACAGATGAGTATAGAGAGGAATGGTGCACCAGTGGAAAAAACAAGCACTAGAAGCATGTGAAAGGAGACTTGATCATCACATCACATCAGACAGTTCCTGTATTTAAAACCTCCACTGACATAATAATAATTAAATATACTGTATTTTTTAAAAAGTCAGATTTCTTCTCGCCTGCCATGCAGAAGGCCAGGGTTCAGTTCCTAAACCGGATGCAGTACCGGGCCAAACACATATAGAATGGGAGGATAGAACCAGGAGGGTTGTGTCAGGGGATCCGGTGTAAAAACCTGTGCAAAGTTGTGTGGATCGGATGGTCCGCTGTGGCGAGCCCTTGACAAAGGCAACCAAATTGCTAGTAAATACAGTGGCACTGTACCTTAGCATACAAATTTTGCAAGGAATTTGCTTCAGCATGCGGAACATTTTCGGCATGCGAGCAACCGAACCGAGCCGAACCGAACGGCTAAATTGCGCATACGCCCGGGAGCTGTTCTAAACTGGTTTGCGTCAGTAGAAAGCCAAGCGAAACGAGTTTACATATTTTTTTTGTGGGGTTTTTTTGCATTTTGTGTAAGATTTAGTGCAGCTATACTATAGCACAAGGTGTCCGAAGAATGTTAGCATGTTAGCAATGTCTATTTCTTTCATATTTTACTTTATTTCTAAATGTTTTGACTGTTTTTACATAAACAAATATGATTATAGTGTTGGAAATTGGTAATATTTTTAAGTGGCTGGAACAGATTATCTGCATTTATATTATCTCCTATGGGAATATCCGTCTCGCAATATGAATTTTCGCCTTAAGAACCACCCGCCTATAGAACCGATTAAACTGGTATGCCGAGGTACCGCTGTAATCAGGAATACTTAAAACTAAGCCCTTAGGACTGAAACAAATACACCAGTAAATCGTAACCACTGATACTAGCAGTTCCTAAATCAGCATAGAGCCCATGTGATAAACTCAAGGCCCGCAAGCCAAGTATGGATAGCTGCCTTATTTTACTCAGCCCACGTGTCCTTGCAAAAATATAATACTGAAACAACTCGTGGTTGGTCAAGATCAATATTTTTGCACAATCTAGAATTTTCACTAAGAAGACTGAATCATCTGAAACGCATTGGGTGTTAGCCTGTAGTGTGAATCAATAATTTGACTGCAAACCAGCCGATGTAGAAACCAACCAATATGCGGAAGAAAAAAGAATAAAAAAGCTGATTGAGCACAAAGACGAGAGAGATTGGAGATTAAGATCATGCAGGGTCTTAGCAGAGATGAGCTGGTGTGAGTTCTTAAATCTCTTTTTAATTAAGTAAAACACATAACTTTTAAAAGTTCATAAATACAACTTTTTTAGTAGTGTTTCAAACTGCTTACAACAGACGGGAATCACCAGGGACCACCAGATACGGTACTGTCACGATATGTAGGTGTCGATTTGACTTGTTTTGTGATTCTGTAAGTACCACAATCTTATACGGTAACTATCCCGTTGCTATATACATTTTCCCCCAGATGTTAGAACAGTTCTAAACAAACTTAGCAGACAATTTGAACAGTGAATAATTTAGAGTGCACCTCCTGTAGGATTATAGAGAAACTGCAACATATTACCATATCAAATGCACGCATGTACTGAACATTAAAAATTCATTCGATTTTGGAATCAGTGCAGTGACATGAATTGCCACACAACAGAACCACAAAACATGTGTGTCCATTAAGCACACACTTAAGACCCATCTCTTGTGCTTATCCTGTGTAGGGGATCCCAGGAATTCTAAATGGGATGCCAAACCATCTCCGAGCACACACACACAATCATACACCATGGTCAATTTGGAAAAGCCAATCTGTCCACACTGCATGTCTTTGGACTGTGGAGGAAACCGGAATACCCAGAGGAAACCCACCAAGCCACACACACTCCACATACACATACAGTATCATAGGCAGGATTTGTGCCCCAACACTGGAGGTGCAAGGAGACAGTGGTGACCACTAAGCCACTATGCCCCTATAAAAATATGATAAAATTAATTATTTAATTAAAAATTTCTTATAATGTAACTGTTATCACCCAGATCTTATCGTTAGCCTCCTTTTCTTCTAGAAGCATCTTATTCTACATTCATTGGCACTAAATGGCAGAATCAACATTAGAATGTCAAAAAAAAAAAAAAAAAAGTTTGATGGCCACGTTTCTCAATCTTCTGCATTTATACTGTATGTGGACACGAAGCAACTTCTCTATTTTACTTCATTTTTAAAGCAAATTTAACGAATGTCAAGAAGATTTATTGCAAGTCCTCACTAATAGACCTGTTTGTAAAGAATCTGTCAAATATCATTTGTCTACAGAAGCTTTGTTTCAGAGACAAGCAGCATTTCTACGTGAACTTTTCCCCCACTCCCCAGCTGCCCAGGTTGTGTGTGAGATTTGTTTGCCCTAATCATGTACTACAGCAGCCTGGAACAAACGGCAGCTGGTATGTAACTTTAAACCCTGAGGTGCGTGCTAGATGGCTAATATCATTAGAAGGGCATTGTGTTTCGTTGAATTTAGTCATAATCATATTGCATGTGCTTTAAATCAGTAGGAAGTAACAGGCTTTGGCAGATAAGTGGGGAGAGGCTGTTACTGTGTTGACCCCCCAGGTATTATAGAAAAATGAACCACAAAGCACTCACACACACTGAACCGTGGCCTCTGTGTGTTTCCCTAAGAGCTCCATTAACAGCTTAATGCAAGGTCACCACACCGCGATATCTAAACACGCATTAATGCATTATTATGAATAACCAGCTCATATTAAAATGTGTCCCTGAGTACTGGACAGTGACAGCTGCCTACATTTACTGGGTCAAAGGCAAAATTTTATGCGAAACCAAATACTAAGTAACAACCAATAAGTTTACCATAGAAGTTTTAAAAACTCTTAGGCATTGTACAGTACCATGACCATTATACAGTAACACAGTTGTAATGTAATGGCGTTGCGATGATGTTCACCGTTGGGACTTTGATAAAATGACACTGACATAATGATGGATGAGTTACCAGTGATCCTGACCTCTTCTGCCCTCTGGTCCTGTCTGACACATCCTGGAGCCCCACCTCTGGTTGGAGTTCATGTCACATGGACGGATCTACAGTAGCTTCTCCTGGGGATGGCCCTGTATGGTCTGATTGGGATGTGTGTGGTGACTGAGGGTGGTTTCCACTCCATGACCACGAAGATCGCCTTGGACTTGACTAATGCGAGCAGTTTTTCTCTGATGGCTTGTGACTGCAGCCGCTCAATAGTTTTAGAACTGAAATGGCCATGAACAGCTTTGTACACGAGCAGCATTTAGTAAAAGTGGACTTTATATTAACTAAAACACCAGGGCTTGCTCATCAGAGACAAACTGATAGTTATAAGTTCACTCACTGGCTTATTCACTCACTCACTCACTCACTCACTCATCGTCTATTCTGCTTTATTCTGTATACAGGGCTGCAGGGAGCCTGGAACCTATCCCAGGAGACTTAGGGCACGAGGTGTTACACAAAGTGTGGGGTGCCAATCCTTTGCAGCAGTTATAACTCTTTTTTCTTTTCGTTACATTTCCATAATTTTTTATTTTCTGTAAAGCTGCTTAGCAACAATTTCCACAGTTTAAAGTGCTATACTGTCAATATATTATTATTAATCACAGTATATATTCAATTCAATAAAACTGAATTGAATTGAATTGAACTGGATGACTCAAATACAATGTTGCAAATACAACCTCGAAACAAATAATGAACCAATATTTCTTAGACATAATTCCACATTAAACTCTTATTATACAACAGCTAGTTCCAGCTGAGCAATCTGATTGGACAAGAGGCATTCTATGAGTGGTGGGGTGAAAGTAGGTCTTCACGGTCCCCAGTACTGAGGAAGAGAAAACATGTGGTAACATTATCTCATCTTAAACAACACTTTCTCCACTTGGGGCCTCCGAGTGGCGCAGTGGTAAAGTGCTCGCCCTATCATCCGGAGATCGCTGGTTCGATTCCCGGGTGATGCT
>JAQQZT010000036.1:7955457-7973391 GCA_030068275.1 Clarias platycephalus | reverse complement strand
AGTGCCGGTCGCGGAGCGAGTGCGCATGACAGACAGCAACCAAACTAGCTTCGCGACCTCTGTTTTCTTCCGACAAAAGAATAAAAAATATCGAACGTTCTATCGAACACATTTTTTTTTATTGATATCGATAACGTGTCTATCGCGAAACATATCGTTATCGTTTTATCGCCCAGGCCTAATGGCTAGTGAGACTAAAGTTATTACCCGCCACAGCCGAATTTTACCCGCACTTGGCGGGTGGGCGGGTGCCAATGTCAAACCCTGGTTTACACCCTAAGCGACTGGGGAGACAGTAGCCTGGAACGGAAAGTGCTGATAAAACCGGAGTGCGGATAATTTTTGACTCACCCTTGTACATTTAAAAATAAAACAATGATTAAATAGTACCCATAGTTAAGCATAGTATAAGTGCACATAACAGAAAGTATTTGAATATAGATTTGAATATAACTGCTTCGATTCAAGTGACCCAACAAACCAGAGAAAGACAATAATAGCCGTTTGTGGTCTGCACTGCTATGAGGATATCTTTTAAATCCCTGGCTATGCTACACGAATCCCTGGGGATCCACATGTTTCCACTTGGATCTAGAATACAGAGAGCTGGCTTGATGCATGTGGTCATTAGCTTTGAGTTCAGACAGGCTAAGATCTTTCAGGACTTTATTCTCATTTGTATGATCCTGTTATCCGCTCAGAGGAGAGATTTTCTGGGCTGGCGGCTCATATCTCACTCAATCAGTCTGACACCGTGGGCTGTTCAAAACGACCATTTCTGGTTAAATGCCTCGGTGGAAGAATATGCAAAGTGCCCAATACAACACACACACATAGACAAACTCATAAACACAGCAAGGATGGACTGATGATGAAGAAGGGTGAGGGGTGGAATTAATAAAATGAAGATGAAATGGCTTAGAGTGAACGAGGGACGCGATGTGCACTGCCGTCTTCAGCACTCCTTTGTGAACTTTGACAAGCAGCCACACTTCCAGTAGATCAATGGGGCACGAGGACGACGTTAAGACTCTGTGTTGTTGCTGTGACAGAGATTAATAACATCCAGTACAGTCTGTCCTCAGGGACTTCATCTACTAAATTGCTAACCAGCCCGTGGTTTGGACTCTCCATTTGCAGATAAGGAAAATACACAATCCACTACCGTCCACTGGATTCCAATAGATTGTACTCTACTAATACTATAGCATACTATACCCTCACCTTTTATTTGTATTAATAATCTTAGCGCTGCAAATGCGTGTTAGATTTCTTTCCGCTCCAGGTTCACTTATTTGATCATGAACTTGGGTTATGGTCTGATGTCTCTATGGGGTTCCTCTGGGTTCTCCAGTTTCTTCCCTCCAATAGCAAAAAAAAGAGAGGGAAATTAATCTGGATGAGAATCAGTGAACATGTGTGTGCGTGTGTGTGTGTGTGTGTGTGTGTGTGTGTGTGTCAGCGCGTGTTTTACTGTATACATGTTCCTCATCTGCTTCTTTCAGCTCTCTATCTCTTATCAGACAGGCTTCAATTAAAGTGACAACTCGCTGTCTTCAGAGAAAAGCAGACAATACCTCGGATCTGATTTAGACACATACACACACAAACACAAACACTATGGAAGCTAAAGGTGAATAGACATCTAAATCTCAGCGCCAGTCATTTTCAATCTCTAATAAAGAGCGATGTTCCGTCTCTATGTGTATTATGAAAGCTCACTCAGGGTCTAGACCAACAAGTACATTGATTGGCTCATATAAAAGTGTTTAATGGTGTGACAAGAAACACACACCTGCTGTTGTTCAGCAATTAGATCCAGAACAGGGCATAACAGGCGTTTGACTTTTGGAAACACGTGGACTTTTCGTTCACAAGTTAGTTGGCCATGAGGTTTAAACTCCTTTAGATTTAGCTACTAGACTGTATATTATACAGTACAGTACAGTATGTTAACACTGAGCTCACATTTGAGTTAGGAAATTAATTAAAGTGCTGTTATTTGTTCTGGGGCCTCCTGAATCTGTAATAAACTACTGCATAATAAGACTCTGTGGCATCGAGATCAATCTCTTGTACATCAAACACTATGTGTTTACTCAGCACGTCCATAAAAGTGCCTTTGAAATTTGAAAGCGTACAGTGTTTTTACTTCTTCCACAGTCAGTCAATTTTCTAAATTCTGAGTCTATGAAAGAAATTCCCCCCAAAGTGTTGTTTTATTAGTTGATTCTGTCAAAAACATATGTAACAAAAAGACTGGCCATGCACTCCACAGTCATGTTTTTAGCGACAAAGGGGACTGCGTGAAAAAAAACGGCATCTCATAACTATGGTAAAATATGGTAGTGGAGGTTCTTTGGTGCTTTGATGCTGTTTTGCGCCAGTGGTTCAAGGGTTCTTGTTAAGGTTAGTGGACTAAAGAATTCCATTCAATATCGGAAAATGAAGTGAAAATCTGGTTGCCTCTGAAAGGGAGTTGGGTCTCCCGACAAGATAATGACTCCCGAAACACACATCAAAGGTGGTGACACAGTTTTACAATGGCCCAATGGCCCAGTCTCCAGGAGTCTCAATAAGTTGAAAATGCTCTGCATGAATCTCTTTATGCATGAAGGTTCTTCAACCTTGTTGTAATCATGACTGTAAGCATGGCTGGGGGGGGAGGGGTTGCTCAATGGTCAAGGCCTACTGATCAGAAGGTCCAAGGTTCAAACCCCACCACCACCATATTGCCACTGGTGGGCCCTTGAACAAAGTCCTTAACCCTCAACTGCTCTGACGTGAAATTATATAAAACTGTAAGTCTGGATAAGGGTGTCTTTCAAATGTAATGGCTCCCGAGTGGCGTAATGGAAATCCATCATCAAGAGATCATTGAGTTTGATTCCCAGCCATACGTACAGTACCTGGGAGTCTAGACAGCAGATTGGCAACACTGTCTAAGACAGAGGGATGGCATTCCCACACTCTCTCATCAGTTATGGTGACACTAGCCAATCATGATAGTCTGTGATCACCACTAAGCAGAAGGGGCGCCTTCCACCAAGCTAGTTCCAAACATTATGAGAGCATCAGTTCAGCAGTTCGCCTGGCTCGGAGAAAGCACAGCACAAAAACAAAGACTAATTGTGTGGTTCTTTTTATATATTCATTTATATCATTTTTATATGGGGTGCCAATATTTCTGGATGTGACTATATGAAAAAATATACAAATTTATCTTACAAGTGGATTGCTTGTCAGGCAAATGCAAGTTATTTTCACATATTTGTAATTTTCCATGTTTATCTTGCTATCTGAAATCACTACCTTACAATTACAAAACTGCACCCTTACGTCTCTAGAAGAATCTCTGACTGTGATTATTACTTGAGACTTGACTGCTTCTGTTTGTAGTAATGAAAGCACAATGTCAGACAATGTTATAATCTAACTGATGTCTTAATTTCATCAGGAATTTGCCACTCTGGGAAAATCTCTCAGGCGAAACCTCTCAGGATAGTGCGTCTGCAGTGCTGTAACGGCTCGGGTGGGGTTAAGAATAACTTATTAAATCATACTAAAACACGATTGTGAAATGCAAAGTCACAACTGTGAGATATAAATTCATAATTATAGGATAAACAGTCACAACTGTATAATAAATCTGTTTAATACTGAATTTTCTCATACTGTATGTCATATATTGGGAGTACGAATATCAGTATCAGTGATACTGTGTAAATACGAATTTAAATTAATTCCAGTTTTCCCTGCTTGATGCTTTGACCCTTTTTTTTTGGCAAGGCATTGATTGATCGATTGATTGATTCATTCATTCATTGCAGTAATCATTTTCAGTAACCATCTCCTGGGAACACTGAGTCAGGGATCCACACACACACACACTCACAATCATTCATGTCCAGCAGCACATTAATGTAGTCCATCCACATACCGGTACCTGTGTGATTTTAGAAGGTGGGAGAACACCAGAGAACCCAAAGGAAATGCATAGACCAGATATGAAACTCCACCCAGGCACTAACCCAAGCTCAGGATTAAACCCCATACCCTGGAGCTATAAGACAACAACGCCGTCCACTGCAACACTATCAATTTCATATCAGTATTTTTCCCAGCCGTAGTTAAATTTCTTTTTTGCACATCATTGTCAAAAAAGACAATCACGTTACAGTCCCATAAAACGTGCCAGATTACTTGAGTAGAGCCATCAGGTCTTGATAAATGGATCCTGTGAAAATATCTATGAACTAATGAAGAGTAAATCGTTTAAGAAATGCAGTCAAAATGAGAATCCCATCAGCATCTCATATCAGTCACTTGGCAACTTGAAAGTTGATACTTCCAGAAGGAGATTTGCTCTGAAAGTCGTGATTTTAAGCCGAAAGTGGTCTTACTGATCTGATAGCCATGTCTGGCTTCAACAGACCAACATTTATGAGAAAAACAATATTTACTGCAGTAAAATTATTTACAGCAGTGAAAAGTTTGAGTTCCTACTTAAACAACTCCACTGGTAATACTCTAAAAAACAGCATAATGATTGTTTTTCAGTGAGTTATCCTCTAGCCAGCATGGTGGCTCAGTGGTTTGAGCTGTCACCTCACACCTGGACCTTGAACCTGGTTGAAGGTTCAAATCTTCCCTCCGGTCTGTGTGTGTGTGTGAAAGTTTCTTGTGTTATAGGTGTGCTCCAGGTATACCAGCTCTCTCCCACAGTCCAATGCCCAAACCCCCAGCCACTGGATGCAGTGCCGGTCCCAAGCCCGGATGATGGGAGGGTTGCGTCAGGAAATGCATCCAGCGTCAAACTTGTGCCAAGTTGCTGTGGCGACCCCTCGACAGAAGCAGCCGAAAGACTAAGACTAACACTAACAACAGGTGATCGTTCATTTCTTAAATAGTCTAAAATTGATGTAGGCCACAGCTTGTGCAGAAAATACAAACTGCTACCATCCTCCTCAAATCCACTTATTTTCGTCAGAGTATTGTGTCTTCTTCTTTTGAGTTTATGGAGAGTTAGTGCAATACTGCCACCTGCTGGACTGGAGTGCAAAGCAGACGACTGGTAGGAAAAAGAAAATCAATTGCTTTGTACGAGACGTGACATTTAAACAGTCAACAACACAAGTTACAAAGCATTTCAGTGTTTATAATATACTTTAAGTGGTTTTAATACTTCCAAACATGTAATAAATGCAGCTGCTTGGATCAAAACAGACGATAAACATCAGTGCTATTGAATCAAATATCTTCATGGCCGAAAATTAAGTCAACAGTCTACCCATGACTTACAGCTCTAGTTGGCAGCCCATTCAGGACTAAACAGGCTCCAGGCCCTCCTAGACCACACACAGGATAAGCAGTTTGGATGTACTGTATTTTCTACCATATTTCTGTATTTCTTAGGCAATGAATGCTAAATATATGTTTAATATCTGTGCCTTCCTTCAGTTCCTTTAGTACAGTTGTTTACAAGCAAAAATAAAGCCTTGGATATACAGTATCCCCCCTAAAGGAGATGCACTATAAATCACCAGTGCGAACAGGCCGTGGTACAAGTTTGAACAGGTTAAAATCCATTCTCCCTTGTGGAATAGTTCATCACACAGTGAGACTTGATGGACCAGGGATATTTAATCAAGCGATTTTCCCTCTGCTCTAGTTAAGTGACTGTCTGCGTATACAGCAAGGCCAATTACCGACTGATTTGCCGAGGCCTGACTCCGGCTGGAGCAGAGGCGAACGAGAGATCACAGGTGCTTAGTTTGAGCTCATGGTGGCTTTTCTTTCATTTCCTCACCACTCAAGACGGAAAGTGATTTCTTCTTCTAATCCGCCGCTTCTGAGTCATCAATAAATGAGCAGGACTCTGTCGGGTCACATGACTGAGTCGCAAAAGCCATGGCCTTCATTTTCCTCAATGTTATCTCAAAGTGCACACTCCATCTATAAGCCTAGATGTGTCTCCATCGTTTTCTTTCTGTGTCTCACAACACACAGATATACACATTGTAAGCTAAGCATTGTTCTTATATCGATGGAATATAACACGAGTGAGAGTGTGGATGTCTATATATCTATAATATCTATATGACTGTGATTCGGATGTAGCCCACGGCACGTACGTGACCACAGGTTGACCACAGAACTTTGCTGATATTCAGAATAACTGAAAGATTGTAAATGTGTAAAAAAATATATATATACAAGAGTTCTAAACATAAAATCAATATTGAATAAGTGACATTTTAGACACAGTCTGGCAAATTTTGTTTATTTTTGCTCTGCTAGGACAAATAGGAATCACGCTCACTTTTTTTACTGTAGCATAGCATGTTGGCTAGCTGCCTTGCTAACTCATGTCCATTTGTACATTCCTGGTAAAGGTGCTGCGGATAACCTTGTAGTGCACGATAAGCTTTTTTTAAGTAAAAAGCTTACATTTGTCTGCTAATAATAGTCACTAACACATTTACCAAATACCCATATCCAAATCAATGGATTTTTTTTTTCATCATTGGACATCTGAGCCATTGAGAGTAAAGGGCCTTGCTGAAGGGCCCAACAGTGGCAACCTGGTACTGCTGAAGTTTGAATCTGGGACCTTCAGGTCTATTAAACACTGCTTAACCGATCAAAAGTGGAATATGGACCATAACTAACTGTTGTCTAACGCATTGTTTTAGCACTTACATTTTATAGTTTTATCAGCACAGAACTTTGTTAAATAAATTAGATTTGATTTTCCTCACTCACTCATCATCTATACCGCTTTATCTTGTATAGAGGGGCGCGGGGAGCCTGGAGCCTATCCCAGGAGACTTAGGGCATGAGGCAGGGTACACCCAGGACAGGGTGCCAATTTATCGCAGGGCACACACACACACACATACACACACTCACATGCTCATTCACACGCATGCTTGTTATCTGGTAATTAGGGGACACCAGTTGGCCTAATCTGTATGGCTTTGGACCATGGAAGAAAACCTGGGGAAACCCAGCAAGCACAGGGAGAACATGCAAACTCTGTGTACACAAAGTTAGGCGGAAATCAAACCCATGATTGCTACTGTAATCTAAAACAATGTTTAAAACAGGAACAACCCATATTAGAAAGTTTTATTTTTTAATAATTATAGAGTTAATAATAACAAATGATATATAAAATCTATAAAAAACTCAAATAAAAAATTAAAAATTAAGACTGACATTATTTAAATAAAAGGATATTTTATATTTTTTATTCTATAATTCCATTATTCCATGCACATTACACTTCAGTACTATTCTGTTTTACCAAATTTTCCCTTTTACCAAATTTACCAGATTTTCCTCTTTTTATTAATAGAAATATGGTCATAAACCACATGAATAATATAGCAGAAAAACTGGGAAAAAAATACAGAAAAATAAAAGCTACGAGCAGGGATGGGAATCAGCCGTCACCACCAAATTCGATATTATCACAATACCTACTGTAGGTGGCGATTTGATCTGTATTGCGATTTTATAAGTATTACAATTTTATAAATATCCCGATTCAATATGTTTTTTTTTTGTTAATATTTAGTTAGAATTCTAAACATACAGTATTTAGCCAGCAGATATTTTACACCCACCACACAGGTTGTTGTGTGCCAGTGTGTGAACAGTTTAGAGTGCACCACCTGTAGAATTAAAATGGAACTGTAGGATTAAATAACTGCAAAAATGTACCACTTCAGTTGCAAACATGTAGAAATTAACAGATAATTAAAAATATGGGTTTTGGAGTCAGTGTGACGTATGTAGAATTGCCACACAATAGAATCGTGATATAGCACTGAATAATTTTTCCCCCATGTCTACTAAATAGTGAATTTAACATTATGCTAATATAACATTGCAAATCCCTAGAAATGCTAGCACAATCAGCATTATGCACTTTCATTTTCGCTACAAGACACAAACAAATATACTGTAGGTTGTTTAGGGAATAAGAAAAAAACAGGAGAAAAACAACTTTATACTTTATATGGAATCACAGCAACAACACCGGGCTGCCCTGCAGATGTACCTGTCTGTTAACCGGCTTGATATGCTCAGGTATTGGCCAATGTTGAAGATTAAAAAATGGCAAAAATCAGCCCTTGGCTGGCTGGTAGGTAAATCAGTCAACCTTTAGTCCATATTGGTTGAGCACATATTCCATAATGTCTAGAGCAGGGGTTCTCAAAGTGGTTCCATTCCTGGAGGACCGCCTGCCATGCACGTTTCAGTGTTTTTCTCGCTCCCGGCACACCTGATTCAACTATTCAGCTAATTAAGGCATTTCTTAATTGAAGCGAGTGTGATAGAGCAAGGAAACCTGTGCAGGGCCTGTGGTCCTCCAGGACCAGGGATGAGAACCACTGGTCTAGAACATACTGTGACTCTGAAGCTCTAAATGCTGAATGTCACTCGTCCCCAGCAGAGGTAATTAGTCTACCAAATTAAGGGCTTGACATGAAACCCTCGGGGATCGAATCGGATGGTGAGAGGCGGACATGCGTCCATGGCCCCCTTTCATTACATCTAACAAGCTCTTGTCAGCTTCCTTTCACCATTTCTCCGTTAGGGAATCCCCATTACAATTTAAGAACCGTCCGGATACAGTATGTATCAGTTCAACGAACATTCATAATCCAAACTATCACACCACTATCTAGAAGTAGACTCTTCCCTAGAAGGAACTGCACTCCAGTGCAATTTGTTGTTTAAAGATGGTGTAAATGGGAACATCAGAAAATATTAACAGCTCATTTTATTATCCATAATTTACTACTAAGACATTTTCCAAACCTACTTATTATACCAATACAAACTCGACTCAATACACATTGTCCTTTCTCAGGCGCGTAACCCACCATCTTTCTTTCTCCAAATCGTTCCTATCACCTCGATGACAGCAAAGCTGCTCACTTGCTGCTGATGAAAGAAACTCCAATCAGATGTGACAAACCTCGGGCTGGAACTGCCATTTCTCATCTCACCTCATCTCACACACACCTCCTGTGACCGCTTCGCCATCAACGTCTCCTCATCCTCCCTCAGCCATCTGTCCATGCGCAATGTCCATCACGGAGACGCTCACCCAGCAATCTTTGCTTGGCAAGACCACACGCTGGAGCGTTGACAGTTCGGTAGCACATAAACTGAGAAAACTCTTATTTCGCAAATAGTTTGAGATGAATTTGCAATACTAGTACAGCATATTCCAGTAGTAGACTTGTACCATCTAAGAACTGATGGTGAAGTCTCACTTTTTGAATGATCTGGACATTGACGTTAAAATCGATGCTTATTGTATACTGTAGACTCAAGCTTCTTACAAGCACAAGCTAAAAAAGACAGAGAAAAACTAAATCTGATCAGCTTTTCCATGCTAACAACAACCGTTACTTGACCTGAAGCAAGATTACAGTCGTTTTTGTCAGACATCTCTTTGTCTTAAGTCTGAGAAACTTAACAAAGACTCCATGCATATGCACTCTTTGAGATGAACTAATTACTCTTTGGATAGAAGCCAGGTCATCCGGCCTTGATGTGTCCTGAGACCACACCGGATGTTAGTGGACTCGCCTCTGATGCCCATTTGCAAAAAAAATAAAAGCCTTTCATTTGCCTTGTCCATTAATCCCTTGATTACTGGCACATCGGTTTCTTTTTTCACTCAGATGCCTTCCTGTTTACTCGAAGACGAATTTCATCTTGCTAAAGGTCCTAGCTGACATCATGTCACTTAGTTAGAGTTAGCATAGCCTCTAAATTATGTCTCGTTTGACGTAATCCGTATATGTTTTCTTCCAATTTTCTCTAAATAACCTCCTACAGGCCATTAAACCACCTTGCGCAGATTCATCTTTTTCTTGTCTATTCTCGTCCATCAACAAAGCACCTCTAGGAGCGCGCCCTGATTGGGATATTAAAATAAATTACACAGCTGCTAAAATAAGCCCTAGCAATCCGTAGGTAAATTGAATATATCTGCGCGGAAGGTGGCAATGAGGCATCTTGACATTTTCAAAGTCGACCTGCTGGGTTTCTCTATCCGGCACCTACGGTACTCCAGATCGTTCTACACAGTCATGACCCTTCTCCTTTATTTGCTCTTCCTGTTGATGGAGGTACAGCAAATGAACTTGAGAAACAGGATGTGTTATTCACATATTGTGACTTGGGAGGTATAGAAATAGCAGGGTACATCCTTATTAACAGGACCACACTGTGTCATTACTTATTATTATCCTAGGGATATTATATTTGTTATATTACGTATTATATAGGGATCAGTAATCAATCACCAATTTGAATCAACCAATTGGTGATTGATTAATAATCAGTTGAACTGCTCAGTACGATGCTTCTGCCACTCATTGTGTTTCATGAAAATCAGTCACACCACCATGCACTATTACTACACCCAGAGTACAGTACACATACATATGTACATCAACTAGGATCACCACATAAGCATCTATTACCGAATATATATATTAACACTACAAACGGCAATCAAAGCAGAAGTACGTCGTCATTGTAGGACATCTAGAATTTACCCTTGAGCATGTACTACTTCACTATATTATTCTCATCATGTAAAGATCTTTTTTTTTTCTAGTTAAATTGTACAAAAGGTCACCTTGAAAAACATCGTCTGGCATTTTACTTGTGCTGAGCATGCACAGAAATCGATATTTTGTTGGTTAGTTTAATAAATTGAATCGATGGACTGTTGTTGTTTTTTTTAAACAGACTATTTATATCAAACATTAAATTATGTAAAATTGACGAATTCCATTTTTATTTTTATTTACATTTTTATTTTCATTTTCACTTTTTTTAAAATCATTTTTAATTCCATTTAAATTTGTTATTTTGTATTTTGTACAGATATTTGATATTTTGTTCTACTTTCTTATAGTTTCAGCTATTTATTTCTCTTTCCTATTTCTTGTTAATTGTTTTTACATTTTTAAGGTCACTGGCGGTCGTATAAGCATTTCACTGCATATCGTACTGTGTATGACTGTGTATGTGACAAATAAAATTTGAATTTGAATTTGAATTAACTGCGAATACTCGTATTTTGCAATAGTATCGGTTTTTCTTCTTTTGAGTTTATAAGCAGTTGGTGCAATACCGCCACCTTCTGTGCTGGAGTGTGGAGCAAAAAACTAGCAGGAAAACTAGATTATCGCTTAGTACAACAATTGACAACACACGTTACACAGCATTTCAATGTTTATTACTAGTTTTTAATACTTCAAAACCGGCTTCAGAGACATGAGACAGTAATCAAAAAATTTTAATCAAACAGTTAACCCGCAATTCACAGCTCTTGATTTGACAGCGCACAACAACGCTACTCACAACAGACACCCGACAAAAATGCTACACCCTACAAATATGACTTGAATACTAGTTGTTTTGAAGCTGTGGTGTGCTGCCGTGACTGATGGGTGCTGTAGTCCTTGTGGCTTTAACCTGACAGTCCCCTATATTTTGGATTACTGCATATATACTGTAACAAGCACTGGAAATAAACTCTAACTGAAAACGCTGATGGTAAATTACACTTTAAATTGAAGGCACACAGGCAGATCATATTTTTAGACGCGAAGCCTAAAATAGTTTGACAGATGGTGACTACAGACATGTTTATGACATGTCCAGGATTACGCAACTCACTCATAATCCAGGTTACCATAGGTACATAACGCGCACTCTCAGCCCTCTCAGGGGTTCGTGTCTTCAAGTGATGGTAGTCTCCGCGTGATCCAGTTGCTTGAGGCCAGGAGACATCGCTATAATCAGAATTACTCTTCCACTGTGATTCTCTTCAATATGCAGTCCGGTGGTTTATTTGAATGGTTTCAGATCGCTAAAATGTTTCATAAAAAGAGCTCAGCTGAACATTAATGAGGTAATCGAGGAGAGCTGTGCTTGTCAGAAAATAGGTTTTATCTCCATTAACTCACCACAATAAAAGGCGATCGCTTTCCTGATGCTTGCCATAAAACTCTTCTTGTCATGGTCATGGACAGAAAATGGACTAATAAAACAGACGACTGATTGATAGAAATTTATGAAGGGAAGTGATGATGGGGAGGGCAGACGTGTGTGGCTGAAATGAAAACTATTGAAATAGTGAATAAGTGAAGTGTGATGCTCTGTAGTGTCCTCAGGGGGCTGAAAGCACTCAGTGGGTTCTCAGTTGGCACTCGCAGGCCCACGTCTCTCTCCCTCTCTCAAAATCTACACTCCGCCTCAGGGAATCATCAGAGCCCGATGAGCAGACGTTCGATCGTAACATCTCGTCACTCGCACCAACTGCACTTTTTATTAGTCTTTTTGTTTCTCACAATCTTGCCTATTCTAACCTTAACATTCTTTCTCTCTTTTTATGATTCATACACCACTGAAATAGACAGAGTGGGGGGCTCCTTATTCCTATTTTCGGAACTATTCTCAATTGGTTAGGATATTTTTGCAGTCGAAGAATCACTATTTATTAGAGCTGAGCTATTTATTTAAAATAAATAAAAAGATCCAGTGATTTATCATAATTCTCTTGAGTGGCAGTTCCAAAAAAATTATCATATACAGTACAGTATGTTTGCATTTAAGGTGGTAAAATGTTGCCATTCTTCTATCGTCCTACAGGTGGCGTGCTTTAAACTATTCACATGTTGGCAGACAGCACACATTCCCAAGTTTTACTGTATATCTGTATAATTATAAAATCGTGATACCCTTATAGTAAAGTCATTTTAAAGATGACATAAAGACATCTTAATGAGTTGTGCGTTTTGAAGGCTATCTACAATCTAAGGGCTCGTCTTCTGCATGCCCACTAAGAGGAATGCAAAAGCGCAAACAAGAATGTTCTAGCAGGCGGAAAGAATTTTACAACCAAATCCCTGATGCTTGTTAGTGGACAAGATCAGGGCCTATCCTAAATGTTGGGGCCCTGGGCAAACTTTTGCAGGAGGTATCTCTAAACAGCATTCATCACCATTATCTTATAAATTATATATGATGAATATAATGAATCAACCCTCAGGGGACACTACTGGCCTGGGGCCCCAAGCAGTTGCCTACCTTGCCTGTGGTTGTCTGATGAACTTTCTCCAATCAGGAATAAGGACAGTCAGCATAAACATCAGCCATCAGCAACATCCTCAACACAGACTGAAGATGCATAGAGGACAGAGGCAGCTGCTAATCCATTTCCACTCTGCAATCATCCAAAGCATCCTGACATCCTCTATCACTGACTCACACACCAAGAGGAAACATGTACCATCTGTGCTCAAGGCCTCATCAATAATTGGACATGATAGTCCATCAGCACGATCTCTTTATATCTATTCTGAAAAGAACTTTAAAAGATGCTTCTGCCATCAGAGTATAGATGTTAATTATCAACCGCTAATTGACGAATTGCCGTTAAGAATTTCATTCATTCATTCATTCGTCGTCTAAACTGCTTATCCTGTATTCGTGGTCATGGGGGGGCCCGGAGCCTATCCAAGGAGACTTAGGGCAATGAGGCGGGGTACATTCTGTACAGGGTGGCAGTCTATCGCAGGGCACACACATACCCACACTCATTCAATTTGAGAACGCCAATTAGGCCAACCTGCATGTCTTTCCCGGAAGGAGACCGGAGTACCCAGAAGAAATCCACCAAGCATACAAACTTCATGCACACAGTCCCGAGGCTGGAATCGAACCTCATCCTTGGAGTTGCAAGACGAGAGTGCTAACCACTACGCCCCTTTTTGCCCCGTTAAGAATTTAACTGATTAGAAACGTACGCCTCAAAAACCCAGCTTTAATCTAATATTAGTTTAGCTATCCTTCCATGTCCATCCATCCATCTAAAAGACTGTGGAGGCCAACGGTGATAACCATTGTATTTAGTCCCATTTTACATCTGTGGTGGGATCTCCAGTCAACATTCACACACTATGGGCAATTCGGGAACGCCCAGTGTGTGCAAATAGAATCTTGAGTCCTTCGTATGGAATTATATGTCCGGCTTTTCTTTTTTTTTTTTTCCAGCCACAATCCATCCCACTGGTTTTCTGTTAAGCTCACAAAAGGCTTCTGAATCAGAGGTCAAAGTTCACCTAGATAAATCCAGCACAAAGCGAAAGTAACCAGATGCATGACTTTCTCCTTTTGTCTGGCTTTACTGTTTTAGCCCAGAAAATAGAACAGTGTAGTTTTCAGATGTCATGAATCATACATGCCTGGTCTACACCATAAATGTTATCCCCGCTGGAAATGATATAAACATGCTACAAGTGACAACCTGAGCCCAATTAGAGAGTTAAAAAAAGTCACGCTCATTGTTTCGAGTTCCGGGGCAGAGATCGTTTCAGACACTTTATTCCACTTTATTTTTCACTCCATTAATGTCCTCATCATCTCCTGCTATTAAATACAGTTATACCTACTGTAACATTTTTATTCCTTAGTTATAGCTACAGTAGTCTGGATTAGGGGGGAAAAATGGCTTAACACCATAATTTTGGCTCATAAGCGTGTCTGTGATCTGGCAACACTAATTATAAGGCAGAAAAAAAGGAAAGATGAAAACTTTCCTTAAGGCGGAGGATATCACAAGGCTATATATTTTTAACCTTGAAATGTTGAGCAAACTTTTGTTTCCACAAAGCCCTTCCAAAATACCCATTCAGGGGCAAGTCTGGATTCTGAGGGGGAAAAAAACAGACAGATGGCTGCAAAGTTAATCCGTTCTCAAGTAAAGATGAGGTAGCGATATTTCCAAGAAAGAATAGGCACAGACACATGTGATCAAGCTACAGTACTACAGGGCACCAAGCCTTACGTCATTACATGACCTTTGGATGGGTATCTTACCCCAGAGGTATGGCCTAATCATGCGTTAAACCGGCCACCTGTCTAACAAATATCCACATGCACTGATTGCTAGATTTATGTGTTCAGGGATCTAGGGATGTGTTTCTGTGGGGGAGCATAAGAAGAAGGGAGAGACAGGCTATTACCAGAGTGCCATTAACAAGTGCAAGAAAGCGACTACATCACATTTAATCTGCTTTCACCAGCAATGCTGATAATCAAAACCAGCAGAGGCTCTAAACCAGCGGTGTCAAACATGGAAGTGGCCTGATAAAGGGTTTAAAATCCAACCCACGAAATGAACTTATTATCCATGTTTCAAAGTAAGATCGTCCTTTAATTTAATTGAAAGATTTATGAGGGATTTTTTTATCTGGTGTAGAATAGTGCAATAAATACTATTTTAAAAAATGAGCTACTGACACACTGCCTGAACAGAAATGATGATGCTTCCTCATGCTACTAGAACCAGTGACTTCATTTTTATGACTTCATTCGATGACTTCACTTCATATTCCCTAAGCTGCCCCTACTATTGTATTTATCTAAAGGCAAAAACTTTTACTTTTTGCATTTAATGCTCAATCCCTCCTTCCCACCCCGGACGATTTTCCCAAAATTCCACTTTTTCCAAGTCAGGTCTAGACTGATCCATGCTGAATCACTTTTGCACCCCTCATTCCTAGCTTGCTTGTTTTTGGTCCAATCGGAAAACGAGACACATCAAAAATAAGTAACCCCTTCATAAATGGCCCTCTAACTTAAAACATTGGGGTCATGAATGAGAAAGTGTAAATGGTAACGAACAGTCTGTTTAAATTTTTTTTTTTAATATGTCATGCATGAGACCATGTGCCGCATATGTAGACTCATATATCAAGACATCGCATTTTCTCCCAATCACATTGTGCATATGTCCATGGACATTTCTTATATGACAACCATTGGGTATTATACTTCTGCCTCATTTTTTTCCTGTTTGAATACATTGATCAAGTTATAAGTTTGCATGTCATGCAATGTGCACACAGACGTATTTAACAGGCTTATTTGTTTTATTCTTTTTTTTATTATTATTATTATTATTATTATTATTTTATTTGTTTACATTTATCTGAGAATAAATATACATCTTGGTATCATTTATCATTAATGATTCATCGATTATTGATTATTAATGTGTTCATTTATTTCTCAATAAAAAATTGCAACCCTACATGGTAGGCGACATTGTAGTCTGGGTCTCAGCAGGTTCAAATAAGTTCGATTCCCTTACTCAAACAAAACCAGGGCTGCTATTCAGAATCTAGACTAGGCTTTTGGGAAACATTGCGTAAGCCAGAGCTTATTTTTTTCACAGCACATTAAGAAATCATGAGGCAACTCTAAGTGATTTCATTGAAAGACTGGCTTATGTATCAAAATGTTCAACCCTGTTTGCTGATATCTTTCCCACAGCTCTAAATGCAGACTGAAAAATGTTTCACTGAAACACTGAAAAAAATTTTTTTTTTCAGCCTCAATAATGAACCCTCCATCACAGTCTTTTAAGACTTTTCCTCTTAACACCTTGATGTAAAATCGAATTTATTTGGTCAGCATTTGTACACATGTCACAGGTCATAGCGGGATGTTAACGCTTGAACCGTTTCACCATGTACACCTGTATATCTATCTATAAAACACAATCCCACTGTGATCATCAGTATCAGTTATATCAGCTAATCACCTTTCTACATGTTTGGGCCATTGAAGGAGTTCCTGGGAGGCCGGCGTTTTAGACATGAGGCAGGCGGTCCAATCACGGCCCGGGCGTACTGAGAAAACATACTACCGTGATGGTACCTGAGCACTAGTGCAACCTGGGATAAGTGCGTTAGTGTAGAGAAATAAAGATGTTAAATATGTATAAATGTTACAAGGTATAAAGTGTTTACTCTCATAACTGTGTTCTGTTATTCTGCACAAGTACTTCTCGGAACATCTCTTGGATTGCTATTTCTTTCTAATAAACTCATAAAATCTATTACAAATTACCATAAAATCAGGTTACAGTACATTTGACCTTTTTCAACAACGTATATGGAGAATGCAAATATTTGCATTCAACTGTCATTTTTTTATTAGTATCTTCTTCATCATTCGTGTTTGTGTTTGCATGTACTGTCTTATGTTTTTTTCTCCTTTTATTACAAGCCTTGTGACTTGTGTCTCATGAGAAGTATACTTCTTAAATTACCAAATGCATTGAAAACTATCATGCTACATTGCACTGTTTACCCCGTGACAGCACTTTGTTTTCAAATCCCTCTGAGGTGGAAGTCGAGGCAGCACTGAGAGATTAGGACAAATCGTCTGCTCTTAGCAACAAATGACACAACATAGCCTTTCCAGCAAATACAGAAGGAGAGAGAGCAGGCACGAGAGAGAGAGAGAGAGAGAGAGAGAGAGAGAGAGAGCATAAGTGAGAAAGAAGGGGGCGTGCAAGGACTGAAAAAAGACTGTAGATCGGGTATGGAGGAAATAGCCTCGGGTTCGTTCACGCGGGTGAGAGACGACTGGGTAAAATGTCTGTCGTTTAAGTTGCTGACTAGAGCAGATTTCTAGAGGAAATGTCATGTGATTAACTGATTAACTTCGGAAATGACCATCTGCTACACAAGCAGACAAAATAAACATACATGCTGATTTGAACCCATACACATGCTAAATTTAGGACATGATCACTCCTTATCATGGCACCTGCTTCAGCTGCTTACATCCACCCGTAGAGGAGCCGTTTAAGGAGAGTGTTTACCTTCAACAGGACAAGATTTCTTACTGAGCTGCTGTCAGTCTGTGAGACAATAATCAAAATTATTCTAGCAGTAATCAGCTTTTAAATGCAGTGTTGTTTTGTCAGGGACTGTGTGTGTGTTAGGGGTGTTTAGTGATATATATGTGTGTGTGTGTGTGTGTGTGTGTGTGTGTGTGTGTGTGTGTGTGTGTGTGTGTGTGTGTGTGTGTGTG